>BQNB010053519.1:0-34923 GCA_026074375.1 Tanacetum coccineum
TACATGGAACAAACTTGTAATACTGGATATCGACTCGGTCCAGCTTATGAAGTGACAAATCAATTTTAAGAAAGATAAAATCTGTTAGTGTGTTATAAAACCGTTTAAATCTTAACACACCAACTGATTTTCCAAAATAGATTTTCAATCTTATGTCCATGTGAAGCCTCACAAGGGTATCTGGACATAGGAAAGATGAACACAAATTGACGACTCAATCGGGAAGATAGTAACTTACTGATTTACTCTTACCGTGTTGTCTACATTGAGACGCTCCAGTAATAAGAATAGCTAGTGCACTTGCAAAACCTTATCAAAGAGATTCTCTTGAATTCTACCTGATCACAGGCAGTATTTATACTGATTAATGGCCAACCGTGGTTATTACAAATGTATTCGATGAAGTGACAAAGACAGTTTCATCCATATATGTTGTTTATCACTAACCCAATTGTGTAGGTTCCCCGATGGCGACAGCAGTTAACCGACTACGAGTTAAATTCATAGCCACATGCTCATACCAGTTCAACATATGTAAAGACATTATGAAAGCTCAAGTACATGTTTCAAGACTTCTGCTACTCAGATACCGTACGTCTCCCTTGAAGTGACAAAGTATTAAAGTTAAAGAATTTCAAGAGAGATGAATATACAAGCTTTAAAGACAAAGAAAAATACTCGGTTACCCCGTGTATTTCAAGAGAGATGAATATCGGTCCGAAAAGTCACAAGTTGTTAGGTTTAAATAAAAATACTCGGTCACCCCGTGTATTTTACCGTTTACTCTAGCTCGTAGTTAATAGTTAATAGTATGACATACGGTAATGGGCCGGGTATATACCCACATGTGTAAGCCCATTTCCTAGGCCATTGGGCTGGTTTGTAAGTTACTATATAAGCCTCTTCCATCCCATGGAAGAGGTGGTTGGTCATTTAATAATACAAGCATTTACTTTCTCTCACTAGAACTTTTCTCTCTAGTTTGGTTCTCTCTCTAGAATCGGCTAACCCCTATATCTTCCATTGTGTTATGATATCCAATATCCTACAATTGGTATCAGAGCTTATGGGATGATTAGATCATGTGTATGTGCATTTGCTTGCTTGGTTTAGATCAAAAAGTGTACTTTTTAAGGTTTTGGCTTGTTCTTTATTTTTCTCCTAGATTTTGATATTTGTTGTGTTAAAGTTTAGGTGTTAGTGGTTGTTATAGCCTTTTAGTACTTAGTTGTGTAAAAGAAATCAAGCAAAAACGTTCAAAAGGGTGATTTTTAGGTGAAAATGTACGTTTTATCTTCACAACGGTTTGGTATTCTGTTTCCATCCTACTGTCAACGGTTTGTCTTATTTAACAATGGTTTATCAGGTAGTTAGTGCCAGTGGTTTGTCATTTAGTAACGGCGGTTTGCTAGTGGCGGTTTATAGGTTTCAAAGACTTATTCTTTCATAGCGGTTTAGGAAATGAAACCATGGCAGTTTGACTTTCTGACATCGGTTTGGTGTTAGTATTCATAGCGGTTTACTAGTTTACTAATAGCAGTGTGCCTAGGCAGCGGTTTACCATAGCGATTTGTTTACAGGTTTTGAAGATTTTACCCTATAGTGGTTTACTAAATGAACCTCTGGTGGTTTGAATTCTAGGCAGCGGTTTGGCTGGGATTTCTTCGTAGTGGTTTAGTTTAAATTTCTTCTTGACAGCGGTTTGACTAGGCAGCGGTTTGACTTCCTAGGCAGCGGTTTGAGACACTGTTTGGACACTTGGACACAAAATTTTACTTTCAAACTCTAAGACTTAACAAACCCAAAACAACAAAACACTTTATCAATCATCACCACTTTTAACATACACTCACTAATCATTAAACGATCAACTCATATCATTTCACAATCAATTATGATGGCTAATCATTATGAAGATATCCAATGTGCCGGTTTTGATACTCGCCCACCAATGCTTGATAGGTCTGATTTTAGGTCTTGGCAACAACGTATTCGTTTTTACTGTTTGGGCAAAGACAATGGGGAAAACATACTTAAGTCGATTGATGAAGATCTATTTAAGATGGGAAAGTTTAGAGAAACACTTGCTGAAGGTACTGAATGTGCACTTCATCAAGGACTAGAATGGGATAGAGTCTTTGCAGACCTTACATCAGAAGAAAAGGAGAGGTTTAAAGTTGACATTAGTGCAATGAATATCCTATTTTAAGGTTTACCAAAAGACATCTACACACTCATTAACCATTACATTTACGGCAAAGACATTTGGGATAATGTGAAGATGCTCTTGGAAGGTTCTGAGTTAACAAAAGATGAACGTGAATCATAGCTATACAATGAATTTGAACACTTCCATTAGAACAAAGGAGAAACCATTCACGAATACTATGTCAGATTTACAAAGCTCATTAACGACATGCGAAACATCAAGATGACTATGCCCAAAATGCAGCTGAACTCAAAGTTTGTAAACAACATGTTGCCTGAATGGGGTAGATTCGTGACTGTAGTCAAACTAAACAGAGGCTTGAAACAATCTAACTATGATCAGCTGTATGCTTACTACGTATGTCCCTCCAGTTAACTATCAACCACAATTTGCTAATAACACATAACTTGATTCAGGTTTTACCCCAACTGATGACTTGATTGAAAACTTAACCAAAATAGTTGCCCTACTCGCCCAATCCTACAAAACACACATTCCTCAAACCAACAATCAACTCTGAACTTCATCTAACATAAGGAACCAAGCTACAGTTAGGGGAATTATGCTAGGGGAGCAGTTGCAGCTGGGAATGTGGGAGTTCAGAACAGAGTGGGCAATGCAAATCCTGGTCAAGCAAGGCAGATTAAGTGTTATAACTGCAATGGAATAGGGTACATAGCAAGAAACCGCACTCAACCAAAGTGACCATAGAATTCAGAATACTTCAAGGACAAGATGTTGCTGATGCAAGCTCAGGAGAATGGATCGGTTTTGGATGAAGAGCAATTACTGTTTATTACAGGTGGACAGATAAACACGTTTGATGATGATGTGGATGAGGCACCAGTACAAGATTTGGCACTCAACGAGGACAACGTCTTTCAAGCTGATCAATGTGATGCTTTTGATTCTGATGTTGATGAGGCTCCTACTGCACAGACCATGTTCATGGCAAATCTATCATCAACCGATCCAATCTATGATGAAGCTGGTCCATCATATGATTCGGACATTCTATCTGAGGTACAAGATCATGATAACTATTTAGATAGTATTGGTAAGTATCATGGAGTACATGAGATGCAAAACGATTTACAACCAAACTACGTTGTTGACTCAGATGCTGAATATATGAGTGATAGTAATATTATTCCGTATGAGCAGTATGTGAAGGACAATGCAATGCCAGTTGTACAAAGTAATGTATCTTCTGTACCAAATGATGCTTTAATGATGATAATCAATGATATTCATGAAAAGACTGCCCAATGTGTTTCTGCCAATGAGCAGAGCAAAGTAGTTAATGCATCATTAACTGCTGAACTTGCGAGATATAAGGAACAAGTTGAACTGTATGAAAGACGGGCAAGGTTTGAATTAAATGAATGTGAACAAAAGATTGATGAGCAATTGAGAATAATTATCACTGACCGTAACATTAAGGAAGAATCTTTGAAAAAGGAACTTCATTCTGTAAAAATGCAACTTAATTCTACCATTGGCCATAACAAGTCAATGAGAGAGGAAGTTGCAGCTTTGAAAAAGGATTTTAAACAGAAAGAAAATAAATACCTTGAAGATTTTCTGGACATGAAAGCTTTAAAAGAAAAGGTTGAAGATAAATTATTCAAACAAGATCAGTCTCTTCAAACAGTTCACATGTTATGTAAACCAAAGCCCTATTATGATGAAAAGAACAAGGTAGCAATAGGCTACAAAAATCCCTTCTATCTCACCAGTGCAATGCAAGTTCAATCTGCTCTCTATAATGGTCATGAAATAGTCAAAACTAAATCATGTCTTAGAATAGTTCATGCCTCAGGGATACCCCTCCACCCCCCCCCCTTAGAGATAGCCAAGACTACTAGGAAGAAAATGAATGAGAAAATAAAAGACCCAATGTGTGTGAAAAAGAAAGTCAAGATTATACCTCTAGAATACTTGAAAGAGAATTATCTTGCAACTTTCACACCACAGAAATAATTGACCCCTGAACAGATATTTTGGTCCGATGACATTCTTAAAGAAAAGGCCAAAGATCTCAAAGAAAAGGCTAATGATCCAAAACCAATCACAGTTGTGACAGTGTATCCACCCAATACACCTGCAAAGCTTGTCCCCAGGGTTCTTCTAACAAAAAGTAAAAAAAAAAAGTGGAATTAAAAATATTTTTGCACGTATACAACTTTTTTCGGAATTTGATCAAACCTGCAAAAAGAGAATTACACCAACGAGGCTCACTGAAGAGGAAAGGGGTTTCAAAGAAAAAAAGGAATGTTATCTAACCGAGGTCATTCCATTTTTCAAAACACTTAAAAAACATTTTGAGGGTATTCAAAAGGCTCTCATTAAAGAAGTTAAAGAAATGAAAGAAATTTTTGAAGAATTGAAAGCTGATGTTGACCAAAATGTTATGGATAGGAAATGTGATGAGATTGAGAGAAAAAATCTTTTCATCACGAATGAGAATTTAATTGCTGATTGCTTGTCCAAAGAAGTATTTTATACTACAACTAATTATGTGCTTACTGTATCTAGATTTTCTGAAATGCATAATGCCTACACTATAGAACAAGCACGTTGTCTAGAACTTGAAGCTGAGATTTCTAAATTAAAACATAATATTCAAAAAGATGATCATAGTGACATTGATAATCATCTTTTCCTGCTTGGAAAAGACTCACTTAAATTTGCAAATTAAAGTTATCTAAACATCTTAAAGAAAGTTTTGGAGACAACAAATCACGACCAGCTCAAGATGCTCCTGCATTTGACTCAGTTTTTGAATCAACAAAATGAAAGCTTCTCTTCAAGGAAAAGACAACACAATTAGAAAATTGAAAGTGCAAGTATTCTCAATTGAAGGAGACACGTAGTGAAGCAGACCGTACCCTTGATTTCAGGGCCTTAGACTTTTGGATCACATAATTAACAAAAAAATTCACCGTTCTTCAAGAACAAAATGAGCTTTTTAGGGTAGAAAATGCAACAATTAAGCATCATTACAAGGAATTGTATGATTCTATTAAGATAACGCATGCTAAAACTGTTGAAAAGACAAACTGCCTTGTTAGTTGAAAATGAGAATCTAAATGCTCTGATAATAAAAAAAAAATGAAATGCGTCACTATGGATTCTGTAAAACCAAAAGTTCTTGCCCCTGGTATGTATGCAATCGGTGTTGAACCAATCCCTCCTCGCAATAGGAACAATAGGGAAGTTCATCTAGGTTATCTCAAACATCTTAAGGAAGTGTAGAAACACTTCACGAGATTGTAGAAGAGGCTACGGTTGAAAAAAACATTAGTTAGCTTCACTTGCATCTGTCTCGTCTTTAACTAAACATCCTCAGGGTTTGGTAGGAATATGTGATCGCACTCTGTCCGTAAGACTCTCAAATAAAAGAGGATAAAAAGTTTTGCTTCTACCCCTTTGAACTAGGAAAAAAAGCAAGTTACTTTTAAGGAAACAAGCGCAACCTCAAATGATAACACACAAAAACATGTTAAGCCACAAAACAAGCAAAAGACTAATGTACCTGTGATTCCTTCTACAGGAGTAATCAATTCCATTGAAGCTAGCGGGTCTAAGCCTAAGAGGAATACAAAGAACACTAGGATCTTGCCAGCTAGAAGTGACAACGAAGAAGAAAGTAGAAGATCACCCTAGGAACAATAAATCAATTTTGAAACAAAAGAATCGTGTTAATTCTAGTATTAGCTCTAAGCGTACTGTAATTAATTCAAATTCTAATTCTGTGTGCAAGACATGTAACAAATGCTTAATTTCTGCTAATCATGATAAGTGTGTTATGAAATATTTGACTTCTGTGAATGCACCCCCCTTGTTAAAGATGCTTTGAGCACAGTTAAGCAAGTTTGGAAAGAAACAGGGAAACTATTTGTTAATGTGGGTTATCAGTGGAAGCCCACTGGAAGGAAATTCACTTTAGGAGAACAGTACCCTTTAACTAGGTTTACTAAATCCAAAGTAGTGTCTGTAAAGCAACCTGAACATGTTAGTTCTAGTAACATTGTGATCTCTGAGAGACTTAGTAACAACTCTCAGCAACCGTTAGCTAGATACAAACATAAAACCAAACAAGAAAAGGCAATTTCCAATGGAATACCCACTACAGCTGAGACACAGTCAATTGATGCTTCTGTACTATATATTACAGTTTTTGCTAACCCATAGGACCCCAACAGAAATTGGGGATCCATCATACCAAACTCTCCATTTTTGTCTGTTTTCAAATGCAGGTCGTACAGATCGTCCTTTGGTACTTGGATTCAGGCTGCTCAAAACATATGACGGGGAATCGCTCACGGCTCATGAATTTCATGAAAAAGTTCACCGGGACAGTTAGATTTGGGAATGATCATTTTGGTGCTATCATGGGTTATGGAGATTATGTGATTGGTGACAGTGTGATCTCCAGGGTATATTATATGGAAGGACTTGGACACAATCTCTTTTTTGTAGGGCAATTTTGTGATTCAAATCTTGAAGTTGCATTCAGAAAATATTCGTGTTATGTTAGAAATGAAGATGGTGTGGATTTACTTAAAGGTTCTCATAGCTCAAATATGTATACCATCTCTGTTGAAGACATGATGAAGTCCTCTCCAATCTGCTTATTGTCCAAAGCCTCCAATAACAAATCATGGTTGTGGCATCGTCGATTAAACCATTTAAACTTTGGTATCATCAATGATCTTGCACGAAAAGATCTGGTAAGAGGCTTACCAAGGTTGAAGTTTGAGAATGATTATCTTTTCTCTACGTGTCAACTAGGAAAGAGCAAGAAGTATACCCACAAACCTAAATCTGAGAACACCATTATGGAAGTCTTACATACCCTTCATATAGATTTGTGTGGACCAATAAGAGTGCAGAGTATTAATGGGAAGAAATACATTTTGGTCATCGTAGATGATTATTCAAGATTTAATTGGGTTAAGTTTTTGAGATCCAAAGATGAAACTCCAGAGTTTGTCATCAAATTTTTATAGCAAATACAAGTTGGTCTCAACAAAACTGTCAGATACATCTGCACAAACAATGGCACATAATTTGTTAATCAAGTTCTAACTGAATACTATGAAAATGTCAGCATTTTTCACCAAAAATCTGTTCTGAGAACTCCTTAGCAGAACAACGTTGTTAAAAGACGGAATCAGACTCTTATGGAAGCTGCTCGAACAATGCTGATATTTTCAAAAGCTCCGATGTTTCTATGGGCAGAAGCTGTTGCTACCGCTTGCTACACCCAAAACAGATCCCTAATTGATACTCGTCATATCAAAACCCCATATGAGCTTATGCATGATAAGAAACCTGATCTTAAATTTCTCTGAGTTTTTGGTGCTCTTTGTTACCCTACAAATGACAACAAAGATCTTGGAAAATTGACAGCAATAGCAAATATTGGGATTTTCGTTGGTTATGCTCCTAATAGGAAGGGTTATCAAATCTACAACAAAAGAACCCGATGAATCATGGAAACAATTCACGTAAAATTCAAAGATCTGACTGAGTACATGGCTCCTGTACACATCAGTACAGGACCCGAGCCTATTTTGTTAACGCCTAGATAAATCAGTTCAGGGCTCGTACCTAATCCGGTTCCTGCAGCTCCTTATGTACCACCAACTAATAAAGATCTAAAGATTTTATTCCAACCGATGTTTGAGGAATACTTAGAACCCCCGAGTGTTGAAAGACCGGCACCTCCTGCTTCTGCAGTTCAAGTTCTAGTTGTTTCAGCCGGTACACCTTCTTCTACAACCATTGATCAAGATGCACCATCAACAAGTCATTCACCGTCATCCTCCGTAGTACAACCTCCTATCTCACATCAAGGTGTTAGCTAGACCCACTATCGAAGACAATCCTTTTGCTCTAGCTGACAATGATCCCTTCATAAATGTGTTTGCTTAAGAACTTAGTTCTGTTGAGTCATCATCTGGGGATGTTAGTTCAGCTGAATCCACACGAAAAGGTATTTTATTTAAACCACATAAAACACTCAAAAATAGTCTAAAGGATCACCCACAGGATAATGTGATCCAGTAAATCCTTCCTCGGTTCGGTATCCACCAGAAAACAGTTAGTTATCGATGCCTTGTGGTGCCTTTACAATTCTGTACTTTCAAAAGTCAAACCCAAGAATTTCAAGACTGCCATGGATGAAGCTTGCTGGTTTGAAGCTATGCAAGAGGAAATTCATAAATTTGATCAGCTTCAAGTATGGGAATTAGTTCCAAAACCAGAATGTGTAATGGTAATCACTCTCAAGTGGATTTACAAAGTTAAGCTTGATGCGTATGGTGATGTTCTGAAGAACAAGGCACAGTTAGTAGTGAAGGGATATCGTCAAGAAGAGGGTATCGATTTTGAGGAATCATTTGCACCGGTTGCACGGATAGAGGCTATCAGAATCTTCATTGCAAATGCCGCCAACAAAAACATGATCATCTACCAGATGGATGTCAAGACTGCATTCCTGAATGGCGAGCTGAAAGAAGAAGTCTACGTCAGTCAACCTGAGGGCTTTGTTGATCCAGATCACCCCACGCACGTCTATCGTCTGAAGAAGGATCTTTATGGTTTAAAGCAGGCTCCAAGGGCGTGGTATAACACTTTATCAAGGTTTCTTCTGGACAACAGGTTCTCCAAGGGTGTAGTGGATCCTACGTTATTCACTCGAAAAACAGGCAAACATATTCTTCTTGTTCAAATTTACGTAGATGATATTATATTTGCCTTGACTGATCCTAAAGCTTGTGACATATTTTCAAAAGAGATGAGTTCAAAATTTCAGATGTCAATGATGGGACATATGTCATTTTTCTTAGGATTACAAGTTTCTCAAAGTCCCAGAGGCATCTTTATTAATCAATCAAAATATGCTCTCAAAATTTTAACAAAATATAGGATGGATACCTCTGACCCTGTAGATACACCAATGGTGGATCAATCAAAACTGGATGAGGACCCCTTAGGGATTCCAGTTGACCAGACTCTGTTTTGAGGTATGGTCGGCTCATTAATGTACCTTATTACCAGTAGACCAAACCTTGTATTCGCCGTGTGCATGTGTGCTAGGTATCAGGCTAAGCCTACCAAAAAGAACCTTGAGGCAATTAAGCGGGTCTTTTGGTACCTTCGAGGCACCATTAACTGGGGTCTTTGGTATTCAAAGGACACCGCTATGGCACTAACGGCCTATGCAGACGCTAACCATGCAGGTTGTCAAGATACAAGGAGAAGTACGTCGGGAAGTGCTCAGTTTCTTAGAGACAAATTAGTGAGCTGGTCCTCGAAGAAGCAGAAAAGCACTGCTATCTCAACCACAAAGGCTGAATACATTACCATGTCTGGATGTTGTGCTCAGATACTTTGGATGAGGTCACAGCTAACGGACTACGGCTTTGCATTCAATAATATACCTCTGTATTATGACAACAAAAATGCTATCGTCCTCTGCTGCAACAATGTCCAACACTCCTGGTAAAAGCACATTGACATACGACACCATTTCATAAGAGAGCAAGTCAAGAACGGCGTTGTTGAACTTTACTTTGTGATGACGGATTATCAACTTGCGGACATATTTACAAAAGCATTACAAAGAGAGCGGTTCGAATTTCTACTCCCGTGACTTGGAATAAAGAGTATGACTCCGGAAACCCTTGAACGTCTTCAAGAAGGGGAGGATGAGTAAAGGATGGTCTTCATGTATCTTATGTATATATTTAAAAACCAAAAGAAAAATACAAAAATATAAAACCTACAAAAACCGTAAAAATCAAAAAAGTAGAAAATACCAAAAATATTTTTTATGACATGTCTTCTGAAACTCGATAATATTTACGGACCTATAAATGTCATTCAATAATGACACGAGTCTTTAAATAAAGTTCGAGAAGAAGTTTAAACCTTTTAAAACATGTCTGAATGGCTTGCAGTTATTTTAGACTGCAACCTGCTTTTCAATTTGAGGAATGCATGTTGCCAAAAGATAGTTGTTCCTAAGAACGGGTAATTAATTTTTTCCGGGCATGGATTACTTTATATCCATGCATCTTGGGAATAATGTATATTTTAGTGCGTTATTTCTTCTTCGGAAGAGAAGTCTTCCTTTTTATAACCAAATAATTTTTTCTTAATTGATTCTTCAAAATTATTTGTGTTAAACACGGTGGATAGAGTGTTGTTGAAAATTAATCAGTTTGGGCTTTTACAATAAATTTTTCAACTCAAATAATGACTACAACTCTTTAACTAGAAAACGGGTCATTGTTTAAGGGGGAGAGTGATTTCAAAATTTATCTCAACAAACGGGTTTCTAAAACATCACAATTAACGAAAAAGGTTTTTGTATTTGAAAGGGTTCATAATTTAAAGGGGAGTTGATTAATTTTAACTCAAAGGGCCAAAGTTGTCAATTGTTAGAAAGTTTAGAGACTTATGTGCAATTTGCTACTTGTTTCCTAGATCTTACCAACTACAAGGACCAATTCTGCCAAAACCCTAACTTGATTCAACCTTATAATACTTTAACCTAGAAATGAAAGACGTTAGAAAGCCCAAGGACTAATTCTGCCAATCCAGAAACTTAGGAGTATAAAAGCCGGCGGTTTGCTTAAACTTGTCAAACTTCTCATATTTCGGTCAAACTATAAAAACACACACTCACACTCGCAAACCGCCACCTCAATTCGCCACCATCCAATTCTTAATTTCTTGTGTTTTTCTTGCAAAGGTAATGCTTAAACTTCGTTCTATATCATTAGATCTATATGTAGTTTAAAGGAATTGAGTCAACACACGCTAAATCTTTGTCAATCACTAGAAATGAGTCTTAGGGTTTTCAAAATTTAAAATGTTGTTTGGATTGTGTAATTGAAGGGTGGGATAGGTGCGTTTAGGGTCACTAGTCACTCGATCATAACTTGGCTGGATTAATTCTAACATACTTGTGTACTAAAATTGATCTTACTTTCATTTTTTGATCGAATACTTGTGTAGTGTAATATGTTATGACTTTGGTGCTGGGATTTGTTCCTTAGGGTATAATGAAGTAGATTTGATGTCTGTTTGTGTTTCACTAGTTTGCTTAAATTGATGATTTTTGTGTTTATGTTGACTTTGAAAGATCTAGCGGTTTGTTGTGGTGAAAAATAGTTTGAATGCGTCTAGCTATTGTTTAAGAGTCATTATAATGTGCATATACTCCATTGCATGCCCCCTTAAGGTTTTAAAGTTTTTCGTGGCTTTAATGATTTTGTATGGCTCGAATGGAATGAAATGTGAAAGAGTAGGTTGTTAGATCTGTTTGATAGGAGTTTTGGTTGTTATAGATGCCTTGGATTAATGTTTGCAATAGCCTAAATGAAAGAAAATTGAATTTAAGTTTGATCTTCTTGATGGCGGTTTGCCATGTTCTTGAATAATCTTGGTAGCGGTTTGCATGATTCTAGGTAGCGGTTTGATTAGGGTTTGCACATAGCGGTTTGCTCTAAAATTTAATATTTTAATAAAGTAGGTAAACCGCTGCATGGCAGCGGTTTGGTTATTTATTCTATTATTATTAAAAGTGCCAAACCTCTATTTCGAATTTTTTTAAATTGGCGGCGGTTTGATTAAAAATGATTGAAATATTCATAGCGATTTGGTTGAAGCGGTTTGATTAAATAATATTAAAATATTCATAGCGGTTTGGTCATAGCGATTTAAGGAAAATATTATTTTAGTCATGCTTACGGCGGTTTACTCAAACCACCATGTGACGGTTTGATAACCTGCTACACGGCAGTTTACCTAAACCACCACATGGCCCATTAAGCCTATTAACCACATAAGGCCCATTCCAAAGGCCCAATCACATAACTAACTGATTGTGTAAATATGGGCACGATCAGGCTTCGATGAGATCGAAGAGTTCTTCTTGTGGATGTTGAGCCTTGAATAACCTGTGTCAACACAAATGAGGCGCAAGGGGTGTCCCTGCGAATCATCTCTGGCGTCAGAGTAAGTATGTGCTTTTTGTATTAAGAAAGTATGAAAGCGTAAGTAACTGTGTGTAAGAGTCTTAGCCATACCTGGAGCCTTTTCCATCTATTTATAGTTGCAAAAATGAGATGGGACGAGGCTTAGCACCAAAGCCGGTGATAATGGGGGTGTCCCACAATTTAAGGGGTGATTCTGGGATTGTGTACCACGATCTCTATTTTGGCAGGAAGATCCCAATAGAGATGGAGAACGTGGGTTTGACTATCTAACCTCTGCCCTAGTTCGTCGAAGGCCCACCGCTAAGGGTGTAGGGCTTCGCGTGGTGGATTCCCATACTGGTAATCATCCCGAAGATGATTTTAGGCCACTCGAAACTATTCGAAGGTTATGTAGTGTATTTGGGAGAAGATCCTATTTGGGCTTTGAAGGGGAGACCTCCAAGCCGAAGGGGAGGGTACGTCATCAAGCCCCCCAGTCGAATGTAATGTATGCATCTATAAGTGCATTGCTTTCGACTATCAATCTTCATCAAAAATCGAAGACCATGTCGCAGGCTACTACTATACGCATTAAGTACTTAACCCACTTGTTGCTGGGTTAGTTGGGGTTTTAATGCAGATAACCCAAAAGTCTGCCTTGGTTATTGCGAACATCCTATCCCTCTTTAAAATTTAATTTGAAATCCGATTAATCTTGATCTTTGCCACGTGCACGGTGATACGTCCCTCTAGCTTCGCCTATATAAACGTCATCACAAAACCCTTTTTCTTTTTACCACTTCAATCACTCGTCTTCTCTCTTTTAGGAATATTTCTCTGTACTTCCTAAGGTAAGATCAAAAATTATTATCAGGTATGTCTGCGAAAAATACATTAGCTATTCAACGATGTGAGTTATCGCGCAAAGAGTTAGACGAGTTTCTTTCTTTCTATCCCATTCCTTCGGAGTACCGTGTGATCCTTCCCACGTCTACTCAGACCATTCTTGATGCTCCACCTGGGTACATTGGTTTGTACACTCATTGCTTTTCTCTTGCTAATCTTAGATTGCCACTTAATGATTTCTTCTGTGAGGTGCTTCAGTACTTTGAAGTTCACATTTCTAGGCTTAACCCTTTTGGTTGTACCAAATTAACGACCTTCATTGTCATGTGTAAGGCGTATGATTGTGAGCCTTCTGTTGAATTATTTCATGGTTTCTTCAATCTTTGAAAAGCTGGTAGTTGGTTAACTTTTCAAAAAAGATCCGAAAAGCATATCCCGAGTCTCCTTGCTAAAGTTATTACTCGTATCAAAGGTTGGCACCAGCGTTTCTTTTTTATTCAAGATACCATCGTTCCTTCCAAATTTCCTCAGCTTCTTCTTAAGGGGAATATGCTTGACGTCAAATCTTTCAGATACAAATTCCCTTATGGTATTAAGCAAAACCCACAGTTTCAACGTCTTGGTCGTTACCCTGTTAGTGTTCGTGCTTTTGATGATCCCATTCTTTTCCTAGCTGGCCTCTAGTCTTCATGGGAACATGACCAACAGCGACCTGCAATCTTTGTGGGCGGCAAGAGTATTTACCTTTCTTGTTTTCCTTTTCATTTGCCCTTTTCACTGATATATGATTTATTCTTTCACTTTGCAGAGACGTCTTTCAGAAACTTTATCTACACCGAGGAAGACAAGGATCTCACTTTCCTTCCCAAGGATTTTTCTCTAGGTTTTAATACTGGCTCCCCTTCTGTGTCTATTAATACGGAGCCTGTCAGGACTGATGAAGAGCCTGCGACTAAGCCTGTGAATGAGCGCGTGGGGACTACAGCAGATTCAGGGGGGAGTCCCAAAGGAGATACTTTTGTTGTTCACGCTAGGAGTGTTGCAGCCCGCATTAGGGAGAGGAAGTTCAAAATAAGGGGAGGTTCTTCGAGGCCTCCTGTAAAAAGGAAACTGGCTTCTGGTTCGTCAACCTCAAGCACTGTTCGCGCCAAGGCTTCTGCAATGAAGGATGATACTCATGTGCTATCCATTTTTGATGATGATGAGGGTAAGTTTCCCTTCTTCCTTATTTCTTTAGTAATATCTGTATACTTATTTATCCTTTTTAAGTTGCATCTTTTTTCTTATGTCTCGAAGATTGTTTGGAGTTGAAAGATGACACTTCCTGCCATCTCAAGATCTCTGCCATAACTCCTCCCGCTTGGAAGGGTTTTTTGGATAACCATCTTGATGTGGACCTGCTTGATCTTCATGATCGTTGCTATGCTAGGCAAGCTGTTATGGATAATGCAGTGAATAGGAGGTCCTGTGAGCTTTTGGAGGTTATTGAGAAGCTGAGGGGTGAGGCAGATGTCATGCGAGCTAGGGAGTTAGCCCACGAGGAGGAGTGTGAGGGGCTTCAGGCCAAGTCTGAAGCTGGCATGACTGATTTTGACAAGAACCCTGCTGTCTAGCTTCTTCGAGAGAAGATGTCTTCACTAGCTGCTGAGGCAAAAGAGCACAAGGGAAACCTTGACAGGTTGATGCTCGAGAGTCAGAAGTGGTTTCTAAGGTTGTACCTTATGCTTGCATGGAGCTTCTTCAAAGTGATGAATTGGGTAGGCTTGTTGGGAAGCTTGTATCATCAGCTGTTACCTTCGGCAGGTGCATGGCATATGAACAAGTTGCAAGAATGAAGGAGCCTTTCGATTTGTCGAAGGTTAAGGGATATTGTCCTTCGTATGAGAAGGAGCACACTCATGCCAACAATGATCTTGCCACTACCACATTTTCCTGGTTAAATAAGTATGTAGCTGATGCTTCTACTTCTGTGGAAGCTTTGCTGTCAAAGAAGCCCCCCACTCTACAGAAGCCTGTTCCTTCAAGGACCCAGATGCCTGTACCTTCTTCCCAGCTAGCTACTCCATCTTTTGCTCCTTCTTCAAAGCCCATGTATCCTCCTGCTGATATCATGAAGCCTTCTCCATCCCCAAATGAATGAAGGTCGTCATGTTGACGTTAATTTAGCCCCAAGGGTGGTGTGTACCCTTTGAACAATTTTACTGTGATCCTGGCTTTGGCCATTAAGATAATTTCTACCTTGTATAATGGTTCATGTTGGCCATTGTCTTGAACAATTTATGGTAGCATGCATGGTTGTCTTTGAACATTTACCTCCTTATAGGGGTTTGGTATAGGGATGCGCTCCTAAATTTTCCTTATGTTGTGTCTGTTGAATGCTTTGTTTTCTCTTTTTAAAAAAAAAAAGGCTTATGTGGCCTTAAGTTGTGGACAAACGTATTGTGCCACTTTCAAAGCTAGGTTTCCCTTAGGAACCTAATTTGTTTGCCTCATGTTTAGCTTGGGAGGACTTTACATTTGACTCCTTTGTTCGATGTATCAAGCGAAGGCTCATGTATGGCCTTTATATATTTGACTAGACATCAGTACTCATACGAAGGAGTTTTATCTACTTCAGTATGCCCTCAAGGCTAAAATAAGCAATGATTGAAGTTAACGTGGATTTTTTAGATGTTTAAGTTTTTATAGGGCTCATTTGTGGCCCATACTACATCTCTTCCATCGTTGAACTTAGTAGTATTGGGCTCAAGTGTGGACTTAAATGTTTTTGGCTTATTGCCAATGAAGGGTTTCGAACCACTTCATTATGTCCTCAAGGCTAAAAGAAGTAATGAGGAAGTTAACGTGAATTTTATGGATGTTTGATTTTGTAGGGCTCATGTGTGGCCTTACTACATCCCTTCAACGTTGAACTTTAATCATGTCATGAGTATTTCAAAATGAAACTTCTTCATTAATAGTGTAGAAAGATTTACATTATCACTGGTATGAACACTTAGTTTGCTATACTATTTTTGATAATTGAAATAAAATAAAAAGCAGGAAATGATGTAAGTTTTACATGTAAAACTTATGGAGACTTGTTCCTTTTCCTTTTTGAATTAGCGAGTGGTCACCTATGTTGACAAGTGTATAAAAACCCGCTTTGTGGGACTTCGACTTTCCTTTCTTCATGTGTGGACCTTGTTTATCCTGTGAGCTTGTTGGAAACAAGACGAAGTCTCCCACAATGTAATTGGAATAATTGTTCCTTGTATTGTGGTATTTTCGTAACTTGTTTCTATAGTGAGCTTTTTCAATCGAAGCTATTTCCTTGCCTTTCTTGGTTGTTTCTTGCGTTCTTCCCCTGTCATCTGTGGCTTCAACTATGGGGACTACGGCTTCGGAACCGTAGGTTAAGCTAAACGGTGTCTCTTCTTGGCTGTTCCTTGGAAGAGTTCTATGTACCCACAATTCTTTGGCTAGGTTATCCACCCAACCTTGTTGGCTTCGAACTAGCTGTTTCTCTATGTAGTGCATTATTTCCATGTGCTCCGTAATGGGAGAGAAGGTCTGCGTGATTTTTAATCCTTTACAGAAGTCTGCGAATATCCCCTCTTTGAAGTGTTTTTCTTCTTTCGAGCTGATCATCCGGGGTACTCCGAATCTGCACACTACATATTCCCATACAAACTTTTCCACTTGCCTTGCATTTTTGACAGTTATGGGTTTGGCTTCCACCCATTTTGTAGAGTGTTCGACTGCGATTGCTAGAAACTGTAGACCTCCAGGAGCCATTGGTAGTGGTCCTAGGATATGAATCCCCCAATGGCTGAAAGGCCACGTACTTCCGACTGCGATGGCTCCATCCGCCCCTGCTTTCCTTATTGCGGATTGTTCCTTGCATTTATCGCAGTCTTGAATTGCTTTTGCAGCTTCCCTGTGCATCGATGGCCAATAGTAACCCTGCTTTGTGATTCTAACTACCATCGAACAAGCATCCGCATTAAATCCGCAAGACCCTTCGTGTATTTCTTTTATGATCTTGTCGGTCTGTGGTGGGGCTACGCAGCGAAGCCATGGTGTGAAGAAGGATCTTTTGTACAGATTACCTTGGATTAGCTTGTAATGTGGTACTTGAATCTTGATTTTCCTAGCCTCCTTCGTATCCTCTGGTAGTAGACCGCTTAACAAATATTCTTAGATGGGGCTCATCCAACTTCTTTTCTCTTCGATTTCTACTTTCAGAACTTCTTTTTCTTCTATTGATCTTTTAGCCAGGACTTCGACTAACACCTCTTTTATGAGATGTTCAAATGTCATCGAGGCTAGCTTACTTAACGCGTCAGCTTTCTTGTTTTGTTTTTTTCGTACATACTCAACTATGTACCCTTTGAATCCCTTTAGTGCGGTCTTTACCTTCTGCAAGTAGCTTTTGATTGACAACTGTTTTGCTGCGTAAGTTCCCTTTATTTGGTTTACCACTAGTTGCGAGTCTAGGAATATCGCTACTTTCATGATTTCCATTTCCTGGGCTATACGAAGTCCTGCTAGGAGTGCCTCGTACTCTGCTTCGTTGTTAGTTGTTTCAAACTCAAAGCGTAGGGCATAAGTGTATTCTTTACCTGCGGGATCTATCAGCATTAGTCCTGCTCCTGCACCATCAGAACTAGAGGCTCCGTCAGTGTAAAGCTTCCATTCGTTGCTTGGATCTGACACTTCCTTTTCTTTTACTTTCTTCTCACTGTCATCGAAGGGTATCTCGGGCAGGAAATCAGCTGGCGTTTCTCTTTCATCTCTTTTCAGGAATACGATATCGTGTTCGCCTAATTCGATTGCCCACTTGGCTACTCTTCCTGTTTTCTCAGGTCCTGTTAGTGCTTGTTTGATTGGCGTACCTGTGAGAACCATTATCGTGTGAGCTTGAAAGTATCTTTGAAGCCTTCTTGCTGCATGCACCAATGCCAATATAAGCTTTTCTAGTGCAGGGTAGTTGAGTTCGGCCCCTTGTAACACCCTGCTTACGAAATAGATGGGGATCTGCCCTTCACTTCTTTTTGCAAAAAGCGCGGCATTTATGCTTTCTTTTGATGCAGCGAGGTACATTGTTAAGGTTTCCCCTGCCCTTGGTGCTGTTAGCGTTGGCAAAGCTTGGACGAACTTCTTCATTTCCTTGAATGCTTTATCGGCTTCGTCTGTCCAGTGTATTTTCTTTTTGCCTTTACAACTTTTTAGTACCTTGAAGAAAGGAAGGGATCTTTCTGCCCCCTTCGATAAGAAACGGCTAAGGGCTGCTAGCTTTCCGTTGAGGCTCTGTATATCTTTTAATGCTCGGGGTTGTTCCAACTCGGTGACTGCTTTGATTTTCGAAGGGTTGGCTTTTATGCCCTGCTTGGTGATAAGGTGTCCTAAAAATGGGCCTTCCTCCACACCAAATGAGCACTTCTTCGGATTCAGCTTCATGTTGATCGACCGGAACCTTTCGAAGGTTTCTTGTATGTCACTTAACATTCCTTCTTCGGAGGTGCTCTTGATGACCATGTCATCGACATAAGCTTCGAGGTTTCTTCCGATTTGTTTGCTGAAGACTTTATCCACCAGCCTTTGATACGTTGCCCCTGCGTTTTTAAGGCCAAATGGCATTTTCCCATAGCAAAAGACTCCTTCCCCTACAAAGAAGGCTGTTTTGTCTTCATCTCCTTCCGCCATTTGGATTTGGTGGTAGCCTTTGTAAGCGTCCAAGAAACATTTCAAACGGAATCCTGCGAGGGATTCTATTTTCCAATCGATCTCTGGTAGTGGGTAACAATCTTTGGGACATGCTTTGTTTATGTCTGTAAAATCGACACACATCCTCCATCCCCCATCATTCTTTTTCACCATGACAGGATTGGCTACCCACGTTTGATGCTTGACTTTTCGAAGTATTCCTGCTTTCGTAAGCTCTTCTGCTTCTTTGCAAGCTGCTGTGTTGCGATCGGGGCCTAGACTTCGTTTGTTCTGTTTTATTGGCTTAATATGGTTGTACTCATTCAGTTTGTGCTCGGTGTTGAATGGTTTTCCGTCGACCATGATGGTTCTCGGAATTCCTGTCATGTCTGCATGTGTCCATGCGAAGATGTCCGCATTGGCTCTCAGCAAATTTCGTAACTCTTTCTTGAAATGCTCTGGTAACTGCTTCCCGATGGTTACCATCTGTTCCGGATACTTGTCGTTCACAATGATTTTTTCTTCAGTGTCATCACAGCTGGGTATCCTTTCTTTGCTGATGGTAAGGGTTCTTCTGGCCTTCTTCGTTTCTTCCCCAGCTTCGCCAACCGAGAGTACGGTTCCGACTCCTTTTTTGGTGTGAAACTTTATGGCCCCGTGAATTGTTGAGACCACGATCCCCATTTTCTGCATGGCTGTTCTTCCCAACAGCATATTATGTGGAGAATCAGATTTTACGATGACGAAGTTAAGAGTTTCTGTTCTTGAGAGGGGATGTTCCCCTATTGTGATTTCTAACGGAACTTCTCCAACGGACCAGGAACACTTTCCTGAAAACCCTACAAGGGGGTTTTTGTGTTTACTCTGGTGGCTTTGATGGTAGGGTTCAGTTTCTTGAAGCAATGTTCATAGATAACCTCGCATGTGCTTCCGCTGTCCATGTACACTCATCCTACCTTTCTTCTAAATACCATAGCTTCGATGATAACTGGAGCGTTGCTCACTCTTGTTACTGGTGGAAACGTAATCCCTTCTTTGTAAGCCATGCTTTCTGATACGGTATCCTTTGTTGCGTAGTTTTCTCTGCTTATCATGAGTATAGATGCTTCTACTGGCGCAGTACTTTTGTATTTCTTGCCTTCCCCTCGGGGGGTATCAGTTGACTTTGCCTTCTCTTTCTTTATGCCTTTCACCAAATGTGAAAGTTGCCCTGAATTTATGGCTTCTTGGATCTAGACTTTGAGGTGTCGGCAATCGTTGGTATCGTGTCTGTAATCTTCATGGAAATGACAGTACTTGGAGGTATCTCGTGATTGTTTGCTTCTGAACATCTTGGGAGGTGGTTCGAAGCTTTTTGCGGCTCTTTTTGTGGCAAGAATTTCTCTTGGACTTTTGGAGAGATTAGAGAGCAAGCCGTGGTTCGGTCCTCGATAGGGGGAGAACCTGTCTTTGTTTTTTTGTCCTCTGTTGTTGTCCCATTAGGATTTCTTTGGTCTTTCGAAACTATCTCTTCGATCACTTGAGACGCCATTAGTGGCCACCTCTCTTGCTTCGACCCAGGTGTAAGTTTTTTCCATTAGGCCCTTGTAAATGAGTGGGATATCTGTAGAGAGGTGTTTTAACCTAAACGTCTTGTCTTAAACCATGTATAAAACCATAGATTCCGTTGATCTCTCGTGCAAGCCCAAAATCTGCAAGGTATCATTTATGTATCTGGTAATGAAGGCTCGGGTACTTTCGTTTTCTGTGTTTATGATGGTAGATATGATATATATATAGAGATGTTCTTGCACAGCCAGATGTGTCTTTGTGAACTTCTTCTGCTGGCTAAAGTGTGATCGGAACTTTGCTTTGAGATCTTCATAAAATAAGATGCTACCTGCCTTCTGACTATTCCATCATATTCTGGCAGAGTCTTTGAGTGTAGTGCATTATTTCCATGTGCTCCGTAATGGGAGAGAAGGTCTGCGTGATTTTTAATCCTTTACAGAAGTCTGCGAATATCCCCTCTTTGAAGTGTTTTTCTTCTTTCGAGCTGATCATCCAGGGTACTCCGAATCTGCACACTACATATTCCCATACAAACTTTTCCACCTGCCTTGCGTTTTTGACAGTTATGGGTTTGGCTTCCACCCATTTTGTAGAGTGTTCGACTGCGATTGCTAGAAACTGTAGACCTCCAGGGGCCATTGGTAGTGGTCCTAGGATATGAATCCCCCAATGGCTGAAAGGCCACGTACTTCCGACTGCAATGGCTCCATCCACCCCTGCTTTCCTTATTGCGGATTGTTCCTTGCATTTATCGCAGTCTTGAATTGCTTTTGCAGCTTCCCTGTGCATCGATGGCCAATAGTAACCATGCTTTATGATTCTAACTACCATCGAACGAGGTTCCACATTGAATCTACAAGACCCTTCGTGTATTTCTTTTATGATCTTGTCGGTCTATGGTGGGGCTATGCAGCGAAGCCATGGTGTGAAGAAGGATCTCTTGTACAGATTACCTCGGATTAGCTTGTACTGACTTGAATCCTGATTTTCCTAGCCTCCTGCGTATCCTCTGGTAGTAGACCGCTTATTAGATATTATTGGATGAGGCTCGTTCAACTTCTTTTCTCTTCGATTTCTACTTTCAGAACTTCTTTTTCTTCTATTGATCTTTTAGCCAGGACTTCGACTAACACCTCTTTTGTGAGATGTTCAAATGTCATCGAGGCTAGCTTGCTTAACGCGTCGGCTTTTTTGTTCTGGTTTCTTCGTACATGCCCAACTGTGTACCCTTCGAATCCCTTTAGTGCGGTCTTTACCTTCTGCAAGTAGCTTTTGATTGACAACTGTTTTGCTGCGTAAGTTCCCTTTATTTGGTTTACCACTAGTTGCGAGTCTAGGAATATTGCTACTTTCGTGATTTCCATTTCCTGGGCTATACGAAGTCCTGCTAGGAGTGCCTCGTACTCTCCTTCGTTGTTAGTTGTTTCAAACTCAAAGCGTAGGGCATAAGTGTATTCTTTACCTGCGGGATCTATCAGCATTAGTCTTGTTCCTACACCATCGGAACTAGAGGCTCCGTCAGTGTAAAGCTTCCATTCGTTGCTTGGATCTGACACTTCCTTTTCTTTTACTTTCTTGTCACTGTCATCGAAGGGTATCTCGGGCAGGAAATCAACTGGCATTTCTCATTCATCTCTTTTCAGTAAAATGATATCGTGTTCGCCTAATTCGATTGCCCACTTGGCTACTCTTCCTGTTTTCTCAGGTACTGTTAGTGCTTGTTTGATTGGCGTACCGTTAGGAGGGAGATTTCCGTGAGCTTGAAAGTATCTTTGAAGCCTTCTTGCTACATGCACCAATGCCAATATAAGCTTTTCTAGTGCTGGGTAGCTGAGTTCGACCCCTTGTAACACCTTGCTTACTAAATAGATAGGGATCTGCTCTTCACTTCTTTTTGCAAAAAGCGCGGCATTTATGCTTTCTTTTGATGCAACGAGGTACATTGTTAATGCTTCCCCTGCCCTTGGTGTTGTTAACGTTGGAAAAGCTTGGACGAACTTTTTTGTTTCCTTGAATGCTTTATCGGCTTCGTTTGTCTAATGTATTTTCTTTTTGCCTTTAAAGCTTTTTAGTACCTTGAAGAAAGGGAGGGATCTTTCTGCCCCCTTCGATAAGAAATGGCTAATGGCTTCTAGCTTTCTGTTGAGGTTCTGTATATCTTTTAATACTCGGGGTTGTTCTAACTCGGTGAATGCTTTGATTTTCGTAGGGTTGGCTTTTATGCCCTGTTTGGTGATAAGGTGTCCTAAAAATGGACCTTCCTCCACACCAAATGATCACTTCTTCGGATTCAGCTTTATGTTGATTGACCGGAACCTTTTGAAGGTTTCTTGTATGTCACTTAAAATTCCTTCTTCGGAGGTGCTCTTGATGACTATGTCATCAACATAAGCTTTGAGGTTTCTTCCGATTTGTTTGCTGAAGACTGTTAGCACCAAGCCTTTGATACGGTTGCTTATGTTTTTAAGGTTCCGATGGCCTTTTCCTGGTAGGCAAGACTCCTTCCCCTTACAAAGACGGTTGTTTTTGTCCTTCATCTCTTCCGGCCTTTGGATTTGGTGGTAGCTTTTGTAAGCATCCAAGAAACATTTCAAATGGAATCCTGCAAGGGATTCTATTTTGTAATCGATCTCTGGTAGTGGGTAACAATCTTTGGGACATGCTTTGTTTATGTCTGTAAAATCGACACACATCCTCAATCCCCCATCATTCTTTTTCACCATGACAGGATTGGCTACCCACGTTTGATGCTTGACTTTTCGAAGTGTTCTTGCTTTCGTAAGCTCTTTTGCTTCTTTGACAGCTGCTGTGTGCAATCGGGCCTAGACTTCGTTTATTTATGTTTTATGGGCTTAATTATGGTGTGTACTCATTCTGTTTGTGCGCGAGTTAAATGGTTTTCATCGGTCCTTGATGGTTCTCAGAATTCCTGTATGTCGCATGTGTACATGCATGTCATGTTGCTTGTGGCTTGCGAGATGTCCGCTATTGGCTCTCAGCAAATTTCGTAACTCTTTCTTGAAATGCTCTGGTAACTGCTTCCCGATGGTTACCATCTGTTCCGGATACTTGTCGTTCACAATGATTTTTTCTCAGTGTCATCATAGCTGGGTATCCTTTCTTTGCTGATGGTAAGGGTTCTTCTGGCCTTTTTCGTTTCTTCTCTAGCTTTGCAATTGTGAGTACGGTTCTGAATTCTTTTTTGGTTCTGTGAAACTTTTATGGTCCCGTTGAATTGTCTGAGAACCACGTCCCATTTTTTCTGCATGGCTGTTCTTCCCAACAACATATTTTGTGAGCATCGGATTTGACGGGTTGACGAAGTTCAAGGCGTTTTTGTTCTTGAATGAGGGGGATGTTCCCTTATTGTGATTTCTAACGGAACTTCTCCAACGAACCAGGAACGATTTCCTAAAAACCTTACATGTGGGGGTTTTGGTATTTACTTGGTTGGCTTTGTTGGTAGGGTTTAGTTTCTCAAAGAAGTGTTCGTAGATAAGCCGCATGTGCTTTCCGCTGTCCATGTACACTCGTCTACACTTTTTTACTGAATACCGCTGCTTCAATGATATTCGGTGCAATTGGCTCACTTCGTTACTGGTTTTTGGAACGTATTCTTCTTGTAAGCCATGCTTTTGATTGGTATTCTTTTTGCGTAGTATTCTCTGTTACCTGTGTTTAGTGCTTTACTGGCGCAATACTTTTGTCTTTTTGCCTTCCTAGGGGGGTATAAGTTGAACATTTGCCTTTTCTTTTTCTTTTTGCTTTTCACCAGGTGTGAAAGTTGCCCTGATATTTTAGCTTCTTGGATCTGGTCTTTGATGGTGTCGGAATTCATGGTACATGTACGTATTTCTTCATGGAAAATGACAGTACTGGGAGGGTCTCTTGTGATCGTTTGCTTCCAAACTTATTGTGGAGGTGGTTAGAAGCTTTTTGCGGCTCTTTCTGTGGCAGGATATTTCTCTGGGACTTATGAAGTTAGAGAGCAAGCCGTGGTTCGGCCTCGATTAGGGGGAACCTGTCCGTTTTGTTCCGTCCTTTGTTGTTGTCCCAGGCGGATTTCTTTGGTCTTTCGAAACTGTCTCTTTGATCACTTGAGACGCCATTAATGGCCACCTCTCTTTCTTCGACCCAGGTGTACATTTTTTCCATTAGACCCTTGTAAGTGGGTGGGAGATATATAGAGAGGTGTTCGACCAAACTTCTTGTCCTTAAACCATGAATAAAACCGGAGATTCGTTGGTCTTCATGCAAGCCCAAAATCTGCAAGGTATCATCTGTGTATCTGGTAATGAAGGCTCGGGTGCTTTTGTTTTCCCTCTGTTTGATGTTATGTATAACCAGATGTATCTTTGTGAACTTCTTCTATTGGCTGAAGTGCGATCGGAACTTTGCTTTGAGATCTTCGTAATCAAGGATGCTACCTGCTTTCTGACTGTTCCACTATATTCTGGCGGAGTCTTTAAGGGTATAGGTAAACATATGACAAGCTACTGGCATTAACCATTTTTGCATCCTTATGGACCTTTCAAAGAGGTGCAGGAAGTTGTTGGGATCCCCTTTCCCGTCATAGGAACCAATATCGGAAGGCATTTTCAGTCCATCTGGGAGAGGGTAATCCTCTATCCAGCGGACGAAGGGTGTTACTGAGCCTAAAGGGTTTGGGAAAAGGCTTGTTGAGTTTGGGTTGGCATACGCAGGCATGTTTGGGAACGTATACATAGGCTGTGTATAAAAAGGATAGCTATTCGGAGGGATATTCACAGGATGCGTAAAGCCATTTTGAGGAAGTATGTTACCGTTTGTGAAGGTCAATGGTACGTGCCCTCCTTGTGGGAGGTTGGCGAAGCTTCTCCCTATAGGGGGTTTCCCATCAGAGTTTGCGGAGGGAAGCCCATAGGCTGTCCATTGATAAAACTCATAGGTTATTGGTGGGGGTATACATGCATAGGCATAAGTCCATTTGGTACATTTAATCTTGCAGGTATGAAAGGTTGAGCATTATGTGATAAGAACGTACCGTTAGGAGGGAGATTCCCTCCTACGTTATTCGGAAGTGCCTGACCTCCGTAAACGGAAGTCAGGGAAGACTGCAAAGGTTGCCCATTCTCGCTTCTCCCTATGTGGGCTGCTAAAAGTGGAGGAAGGTTTACATTTTGACTTCCATTCCCTCTTGATGCTTCTTCCGAAGGCCTTCCACCTTCGCTGTTCCTTTTGACCCTGCTTTCCCCTCTGTTTTGAGTTTCCTCAAACCCTACTACTCTTTCCCTTCTTCTACGAACCCTGGGAGACGCTGCTCGAAGTGGTGGAGTGACAGCTCTGACAGGTTCCGGTCTTGGTTCCATTTCTCTTTCTTCATCGTAGTCTTCGCTGAAATACTCTAATTCAGTTCGGAGATCGTTGTTACGCATCTGCCTTCGTCGGTCCCTTAGTAGGGACTCCAAGGTTTCATAGTTGGCTTCCACAAAAGCTGGGATAATCACAGGATTAGGATTAGTTGAGGTAGACGCACGATAGGCTATAGGCGTGTTTTCAGGAGTAGTGGCGGCAAACATGGTGGTAGTTGTAGGCACTGCCAAAAAACCAAGCGGTGGTGTTATTTCTCTTCCGCTTGTCAAGCCGGAAAAGTAGATAGGTTGTTTTGATGGTTACTAGGCTCGGTTTGAACGGGACTAATTGTTGCGGTCCCACGGATGGCGCCACTAATTGTGCAAATATGGGCACGATCAGGCTTCGATGAGATTAAAGAGTTCTTCCTGTGGATGTTGAGTTTACAAGCCTTGAATAACCTGTGTCAGCACAAATGGAAACACTACGTTAAGTGAAGCGCAGGGGGTGTCCCTGCGAATCACCTCCGGCGTGAAAGTAAGTATGTGCTTTTTGTATTGAGAAAGTATGAAAGCGTAAGTAACTGTGTGTCAGAGTCTTAGCCATACCTGGAGCCTTTGCCATCTATTTATAGTTGCAGAAATGAGATGGGACGAGGCTTAGCACCAAAGCCGGCGATCGTGGGGGGTGTCCCACGATTTAAGGGGTGATTCTGGGATTGTGTACCACGATCTCTATTTTGGCGGGAAGATCCCAATAGAGATGGAGAACGTGGGTTTGACTATCTGACCTCTGCCCTAGTTTCGTCGAAGGCCCACCGCGAAGGGTGTAGGTTGTATAGTGTATTTGGGAGAAGATCCCATTTGGGCTTCGAAGGGGAGACCTTCGAGCTGAAGGGGAGGGTACGTCATCAAGCCCCCAAGTCGAATGTAATGTATGCATCTATAAGTGCATTGCTTTCGACTATCAATCTTCATCAAAAATCGAGGGTACATCATCAATTATACACACGTGTATATTTAAGACGGTGTATTCATTAATTGCTAAAAGGTACGCGTTCTTGATCCCTTTGTTAATTACATATTCTATACGTGTTTTATGTTTTCCGTTGCGTACTCGTAATCTTTAATGGTTAATAGTTGTAAAAACCCAACAGTGGCATCACGAGCCATCGTGTAGAATTTGTAGTTACAAGTAATAAAATATTACAAAATTAGGGTTATTGATTAATTTTTAAGCCCTTTGGGCGGTTTATGCATAAAAGATTCGATCTTTATGTATAAAGTTTCAATCTTTATTGGTTATAAAATTAATTAAACGAAATCTAAGTTGTATGAAGTTTTATAAGATTAAAACTTGATGCGTTTTGTTGGGAATTAAGGGCTTCTACAAAGATTATACTGCTGGTTCAACTTAGTACTACCAAGCTAAAACGTTTATACTTCTTAGATTATAACTACCAGTACTAACTGGTTAGTACTGCTAGTGTAAAAGTTAGTACTGCTAGTACTAACTTAATACTGCTGAAGAAACATTAATACTGCTGAAGACTTAAGACTGCTTGAAGAAGATAAAGACGTGTGAAGAGATATGTATGGACTTATTCTGTGTATATCGTATATATTTAGAAGATATGTTGATATCTTATAGAATTTTAGAAGATTTGTAGTTATCTTGTAAAGGACTCCTTGGTGTATAAAAGGAGGTCCTAGGTTATGGTTTAACATATCAGTCTTTCATAGTATTCATAGCTTCAAGGTTGTAAACCCTAACACTATCAAAGAGTGTTCGTATTAATATATTAAAGCTTATTGTTTTGGTTGTATTACTGTTTGTCAAACACACTTTATTGTTATTCTTCTTAGTGGTATAAACTAGATTCCGCATAGTTTATATCATATACACAAAGTTTCATTCTTAGTACCTTTGGATTTATCTAAGGATACTCAACCTTACATCAAGCTAAGGAGTTAAAGATCTATTCATTGGGATCAACAAGTGGTATCAGAGCTTGTTGTGAAGCTTTGAATAAGAAGAAACAAACTTTATCAACTAGATCAATTTCTCCTTGATAAGATGGAGGCAGGAACTACTACTACCACTCTGACAGCAAGACTTCCTATCCTCAACCCAGGGGACTATGATCTCTGGTTAATAAGGATAGAACAAAATTTCTCATGACTGATTACTCCCTATGGGAAGTAATTAAGAATGGTAACAAACTGCTGAAGAGAACTGTTGGAAATGTTGAGCATGTTTATAAACCTACTTTTTCTGAAGAAAAGTTGGAAAGGAAGAATGAGATGAAAGCCAAAGGAACTCTTTTAATGGCACTCCCAAATAAGGATCAACTGAAGTTCCATTCATATCAAGATGCAAAGTTGCTCATGGAAGCCATTGAGAAAAGGTATGGAGGAAATAAGGAATCCAAGAAGGTTCAGATGATACTTCTCAAGAAACAATATGAGAACTTTGCAGGATTAAGTTCAGAGACAATGGATTAAACTTTTGATAGGTTACAAAAACTTATTAGTCAGTTGGAGATTCAAGGAGAAGTTATTGAGCAAGAAGATATGAACTTAAAATTGTTGAGAAGTCTTCCATCTGAATAGAAGACTCATGCTTTAATCTGGAGGAACAAGGTGGAAATAGAAACCATCAGTTTGGATGACTTGTACAACAACTTGAAGATATATGAATCTGAACTTTCAGGATCATCAAGCACAATCCAAAATTCACAGAATGTGGCTTTTGTATCCTCCAACAGCACCAACAGCACTAACAACACCAGCAGTACAAATAATGCAGATAATACTGCTTATGGAGTTAGTGCTGCTAATACTCAAGGTAATGCTATTAACTCTACATTTGTAGATAACCTTAGTGATGCTGTGATCTGTGCTTTCCTTGCAAGTCAGCCCAACTCTCCTCAACTTGCTCATGAGGATCTAGAACAAATTCATCCTGATGACATGGAAGAAATGGATCTAAAATAGGAGATGGCCATGCTGCCAATCAGAGCTAGAAGGTTCATCAAAAGAACATGGAGGAACTTAGACATGAATGGTCAAATAATTGGATTTGACAGGTAAAAGGTGGAATGCGGAATCTACAAGTTGTCTTTAAAAAATTGGGGGACACTATATTTGCAATAGAATTTTAGAGCTCCAAATAACAGAAAAACAAAAAGAAAGAGACAAATATAGAGAGCACATCTCTGTTCGCATCGCATTTGGAATACACACTCAAACAAAAAAATGCCTATTGCTCAAGATGGAATTGGAGGGTATGATTGGAGCTATCAAGCTGAAGAAGAGCATCCTACAAACTATGCATTGATGGCATATACATCTTCACGAAGTTCTTCCAATTCAGATTCTGAGGTAGACACTTGTTCTAAATCATGTGTAAAAGCTTATGCTACTCTTAAAGAACAATATGACAGTTTTATCTTCATATTAAAAAAAGTCTTAATTTAATTTAGTGTCTTATAAAGCAGGTTTACAATCAGTAGAAGCTAGACTAGTTCACTATAAGAAAAATGAGGCTGTGTTAGAAGAGAAAATTAATGTATTAAACCTTGAAGTTAATCTCAGAGATAATGCTTTAGTTGAGAACAAAAAGAAATTAGAAAAAGCAGAAAAAAAGAGATGAGTTAAAGCAAACATTAGAGAAATTTCAAAACTCATCTAAATCTTTAAACAATTTACTGGAATGTCAAGTAATTGACAAGTTTAAAACAGGACTAGGATATAATGCAACTACTCCTACAGTAGAAAGTTTTATGAATTCATCTGAGAGGCAAGAATATCAGGAGAATAATAAGTCTAGATCAGATAAGGGATATCTTGCAGTTCCCCCACCTTTAACAGGGACTTTCACTCCCCTCAGGCCTGATCTAATGTTTATAGATGAACATGTTGAAAGTGAGTCTTTAGATGTTGTTTCAAATGCTACACCTAGTGATGTTAATACTGTTGAGACAAACCATGAGTCTGTTAAGGGTGTGTGCAACACAGTAGAATCTAATACAGTTAGGATGAACATCTTTAGACCTCCAATCATTGAGGATTGGAATTCTGATGATGAAAGTGAGGTAGAACCTATTGATAAGGTTAAAACTGTTAGACCTAGCAGGCTAGCACTGAAAAGGTAAAATTTGTTAAGACTGCTAGGAAAACAGTAGAAACACCTAAACAAAACAAACACTATCCTAGAGGGAACCAAAGAAATTGGAACAATCTTATGTCCCAAAGATTAGGAAGTAAATTTTAAATGATAAATAAAGCTTGTTTTGTTTGTGGTAGTTTTAAGCATCTTCATTATGTGTGTGATAAAAAGGTTGTAAGGCCAGTGTAAAACAACTCAAGTAGGGTGAATCACAAAAACTTTACTAATAAAATGACTCACCCTCACCCCAAAAGAAGTTTTGTTCCACAAGCAGTATTAACCAGGTCAGGCAAAGTTAATACTGCTGGTGCAAGTGTTAATACTGTTATCAGACAAGTTAATACTACTGCCTCAACACCAATTGTGAAACATCCTAGACCAAAATCAAATGCTTTCAAAAGAGGAAATTCACAAAGTTCAAGGCCTTTTAACAGATATTATGCAAACAATAATAGTATTTTTAATAAAAAGGTTAATATTGTCAGGGTAAATGATACTACTGCTAGGGAAAGAGCAGTATTAAGTGTAAATAAAGGAATAAGGGTTAATGTTGTTAAGGCCTCATCATGTTGGGTTTGGAAAGCCAAACACAGTAGTGCATCAAACACTTTCAAGAAATATTCTTACATTGATGCAAGAGGCAGATCCAAGTCTATAATGGCTTGGATCCCCAAAAGAGCCTAATTCTCTTATTATATGTGAAGGGCAACCCACAGCAGAAGGAGTATAAGGAAAAAGCAATTATTGACAATGGTTGTTCTAGGCACATGACAGGAAACAAATGTTATCTTACTAAGTATGAAGACTATGATGGTGGATTTGTTTCCTTTGGAGATAGTAAAGGTAAAATTTCTTGGCAAAAGGTTGATTTCATGGCAATGTAAAAAGCAAACCATAGTTGCTAACTCCACAACTGAAGCAGAGTATGTTGCTGTTGCAAATTGCTGTGGACAGGTGTTATGGATCCATAATCAAATGCTTGATTATGGGTTCAACTTCATGAACACCAAGATTTACATTGATAATGAAAGCACCATTTGTATTGTGAAGATTCTAGTGTTTCATTCTAAAACCAAGCACATTGAGATAAGACACCACTTCATTAGAGATTCTTATGAAAAGAAATTAATTCAAGTGATCAAGATTTACACAGACCAAAATGTTGCAGATCTTCTCACAAAGGCTTTTGATGTTAGCAGATTTAACTTTCTGAATGCTAGCATTGGAATGCTTAACCTCTGAAGCACTGATTGAAGGGAGGTTATGCACATCTGATGTTTGAAATGGAATGGAAAAGCAGCACATGAGGTAATGGGTTACAATTGATAATTTGTTTAACAGTTCCTAACTTTTATTCATGGGTTATACATAAATATGGATCCTCATGAATTCTCACATGTCTATCTAGTCTTTTCTAGTGTGCTTGTGATGAATAGAGGCATGTTGTTATATAATTATTGAAGACAAAGTTAAAACTGTTAAGAAAAAGAGGTCGAGACACTAAGATACCTCAGTCTGGTGGTCCCCCTAAAAATGTTGGTGATGAGGCTGTCCATAAGGAGTTGGGTGACAGAATGGAAAGGGCTGCCACTACTGCTTCTAGCTTAGAAGCAGAGCAGGACAGTGGTAACATCAATTAAGACCCAATCCATGGCAACACTTAATGAGTCAAGTCCTTAGGGAATTGATTCAGGTAGTAGTCCCATGTGCCAAGATACCATATTAGGGGGTGCAGATGCTCAAACTAGGTTTGAGATTGCATCTATAATGTCCAATGACCCACCTCTCTCAAGAGGTAACACACTTAGAAGTGGGGAGGACAGTATGAAACTAAATGAATTGACAGTTCTTTATACCACATTCTCCAAGAAAGTGAATAGTTTGGAATCTGACTTAAAGCAGACCAAACTAACCTATAGTGCTGCTTACACTAAGCTCATCAAGAGGGTAAAGAAGCTGGAGCACAAAATAAAGTCCAGCAAAGTTAGAAGAAAGGTCAGACTAGTTGTTTTAGAAGATGAGAGTGATTTGGAGGATCCTTCCAAACAGGGGAGGAAGATTATTCAAAGTGATGAAGAATTGGCTCTCAGACTCCATACTGAAGAACAAGCATAATTTGAAAGACTTCAAAAAGAAAGAGTTGCTCAAGAGGAAGCCAGTAAAGCTGCTATTGATGAAGAGCTATGAAGCAGATGAACAAATGGCTGCAAGGCTTTAGTCAGAAGAACAAGAAAAGTACACAATTGAGGAAAAGGCAAGAATGTTGGTTGAAATGATTGCAGAGAGGAAAAAGTTCTTTGCTGAGCAGCAGAAATCAGAAGTAGACCACCTACAAAAGCTCAAGTGAGGAACAGAATGTGTACCTATTTGAAAAATCAAGCTGGTTACACTCACAAACAGCTAAGGGGAAGAAGTTATAATGAAATTCAAAAGTTGTTTGATAAAGCATACAAACAGGTGAGTTCATTTGTTCTAATGGATACAGAAGTGATTAAAGACAGTGAAAAGAAGGATGATAGCAGTAGCAAACCAGCTAGAGGCAGTAGAAAGAAAACAGTTGCTAGGAAAAGGACTGGTGCTAAACTTGATAAAGAAAGTTCTAAAAGATAAAAGCTAAAGGATGTTACAGAAGAAGCAGTAGCAGAGTATGAGAAGGAGAATGAAGAACTTAGGTTAAGTTTAAAGATAATTAATAATGATGACAGTGAAGTGAACTATGAGCCACTATCCAGAAAATTTCCTATTGTGAGTTGGGAATATCAGTTGCTGGGAAAGATGGAAGCAAAAGACATGGAGGTTTACAAATTAACCAGAGCTGATGGAAGTTCAAGCTATCATGGAGACACACAAGCCTTCTTAAGAAGACTTGACAGGCAAGACTTGAATGATCTATACAGGTTAGTTCAGGAAAGGTTTCAAGATCATCCTCTTGAAGGACATGATTTGTTGCTTTGGGGAGATCTAAGGATGATATTTGACCCAGATGAAAAAGATGAACTATGGATGAATCAACTGGATTGGAAATTGCTGAGATGGAAATTGTATGAAAGTTGTGGAGTTCACACTCTGTTTATGGATGGTACACCCATGGAAATTAATATGCTAGTGGAGAAGAAGTACCCTCTGATCAAGGAATTACTGGAGAAGATGTTGAACTTGCAGTTAGAAGCTGAAGAAGAAAGTACTATGGCATTTAAGCTTATCAAGTTCATCAAATCATTGCTTAAAGAGTAGTAAAGTGTTTGGATACACCCTCATGGTGTTTATGGAGCTCACAGTGAAGAAACTTGATGATTGACAAGTAAATATCAAGTTTAGGGGAGGATTGTTGGGAATTCTGAGTTACTACTGCTAGGGTTAATTTACTACTGCTGGTTTAGAGTTGATGCTGCTGCTAAAGATTGAAGAAAACAGACTAAGTAGTTAGTACTGTTAGTTATATTAGTTAGAATTGCTAGTACTTTATTAGTACTGCCAGTATAGTTAGTACTGTTAGTCTTATATAGTTAATACTGCTATTATGATATGCATGAGTTAAATTAAGAATAGATATGCATTATCATTATACGCGTTTTGTAAGCCTATTAGGGTTTCCTTAGTGTATAAAAGGAACCCTACGACATAGTTAGAAATATACACATCACATCATATCAGTCTTTCATAGTATTCATAGCTTCAGGGTTGTAAACCCTAACACTATCAAAGAGTGTTCGTAGTAATATATTGAAGCTTAATGTTTTGATTGTAATTCTGTTTGTCATACACACATTACTATTATTCTTCTTAGTGGTATAAACTAGATTCCGCATATTTTATATCATACTCTCAAAGTTTCAATCTTAGTACCTTTGGATTTATCTAAGGATACTAAACCTTACATCAAGCTAAGGAGTTTAAGATCTGTTTATTGGGATCAACATTTATTTTTGTTGTATTTGTACTTGTTAGGAACATTGTAAGTAATTTCGTATGTCTATATATTAGGGGAAGATTGTTAGCCTTAAAATACGAAGACTAATACGGAATCATTAGTTTATTATTAGCCGGATACGCAAGGACTAGAAATGTCATTATAGGATAGTAAGGCGTGTCCAAGGCTATATATATCCTCTCCTTACTTCCAATGAGGGGTGAGGAAAATATTTATAACATCTCATAGTATGTGTTTTCTCCTCTTTCTCTTTAGAAAACACACACTCTTCTCTTTCTCTCTCTAATCTTCCATTTATTCTTTCCTCCCCGACCTCCTGATCTTACCTAGTTAGTGAATCATTAATGTTGATACTCCGCCAACTAACGAAGCTAATTAAACTCTGAGGGCAGAGTTCCCTTAACGGGGGTATACTGTAACAATTTGTAATTTTTTTTGGTCATTACTTAATCTTGTATTATTATTATTTATTTTGCTTTTGAGTAAAATTTACTTTTACGGGTAACCGGATAGGTTTACCCACGTACGTAGTAAAACGTACATTTAACGTGAACCTAACTTTAGACTAAAATATTAGTCTACATGCTCTACGTACTTTTATTATTTCACATATGTATCCTATATGTTGTAATTTATTTTTAACATATACGTTTACTCTTCGTGGTTGCGTCTATACTTTTACAACATTATACCTTTTTACCTATTAGCCTAAACAATACCTACCAAAATAAAACTTAACACAAAAATTATATAATTTTTCTCTTCTACTCTTGCTAATAGGCGTCCCAACCACATGGACAAGTGTCTATGTGGTGGGTTAGTCATATTATGTGTTGTCTTGCTCATCTAAATCTAAAGACACATGTAATGCATACTTTGCATGTCTTGATAACTCACTAGCTAACTCATATCTTCATCTCAACCCCACTCATTCACATTTTATAATTCGCCATTTTCTTCCTTCTCCTCCTTTGACTGTCGTCCCAATTCAACAACATAAACACCATTTCCATCTTTTTTATTCTACTAGATTATCATCAAGAATGAAGGCTTAAAAAGCTAAAAGATGTTCTTTGAAATCTCATCAAGACACAATCAATATCATGACGTTCTTGGGTCAAAGATAAAGTTCATAAGGGTTCTTGCAAGCTATTAAGGATTTTGGTTGGATTAAAGAGCTAGTAGAAACCTTGATTTTG
>BQNB010053520.1:29112-39974 GCA_026074375.1 Tanacetum coccineum
AATTAATAAATCGATCAGTCTATGAGCGTATGATGCAATTTGAAGCTTTGAGATGATGATTAGGTCTATGAGTATGTGCATTGTAATTTGGTGTTTGTGTGTTGTCTTTGTTGTTGTAGTTCTACTGTCAACAGAATTTTCATAAATATTGCTTGTGGTCTTTGTTTGAACAAATTTTAGGCATCTGTGTGTATGTGTATGGGTTGCTTGGGCTTCATACAGATTGAAATTGTTGATAACGCCAATAGAGAATTAAATGCCTAACTGTGGTTTTACACTTCTACTTGCGTTTTGGTTTCAGTATTCTTATATACTTCTACTTAGGTTTTTTGCACTGGAAGTTGTAAATAGTTATGCCTCTGCTAATATCTGATTATTTTTACTATAATCTCTCTATGTATGGCTCAGATATGGTGGAAGCAATGAATTCTGTTGCGAAGTTGGGTGTGGAACTGACTGCAGAGGAGAGAAACTTGTTGTCTGTTGGATATAAGAATGTGCTTGGTGCAAAAAGAGCATCATGGAGGATACTGTCAGTTATCAAGTCTAAAGAAGAGGCCAATGGTGAAATGCAACATGTTGCTTTAGCAAAAGAATCTCTGAAAAGGGTGGAAGATGAACTTACTTCGAAATGCAATGAGATACTCTTAACAATTGATGACTACTTGCTCAATCATCAGAAAACTGGAGAAGCTTGCTGTACTTTTTCATAAGATGTTGAGTGTCATATACTCTAAAATATTTTATTACTCATTAAATCTGTGATAACACCCTTTTATGTTCATTTGTTTAACAGGGTGATATCCTTATTACAGGGTGATTTCTATATTTATAATTGGAAGGGTGATTACTATCGCTACTTGGCTGAAATCAAATCAGATGCAGAAAGGGAAGAGGCTACATCTCAGTCACTAAAAGCTTATGAGGTTATTTTAATTTTAGAGTTTTTTTTAGATATTTTGTGATTTTCAATCATGTTATTTATTTGGCTTATTTATCACATTTCAGGCTGCAACTGCTATTGCTGAAACAGATCTTCCACCTACTAATCCAATCAGACTTGGCGTGGCTTTGAACTTCTCGGTCTTTTACTATGAGATAATCGCCAATACTGAAAGGTATGTCAATGTGTCATTCCTACTGTTAATATTTAAGTTCTGGTGTAAATTTGCAGATAAAGTCAAAGGGACGATATAGTTTCCTCTTGTTATGCTAACCTGAATCACAGCCGAAGTTTCATTTAAATTTTCGAATTATTTTGAAATTTTGTAGGGCTTGCAATATGGCTAAACAGGCATTTGAAGACGCTGCTGCTGAACTTGATAGCCTAGATAAAAAGTCTTACCAGGACAGTTCTCTGATAATGCGGTTGATTGGGGACAATCTTTTAATCTGTTGGACCCCTGATCTGCAGAAGATTAACAGGTAACTGCCCACCCCCACCCGAATAGTTTAAAGAAGTATTTTTCGGCGAGTCTAGTTCCCATATGGTTAATACTCACATACTGATATTAGAACCAAACTGTGAATCGACAAATTTTTGTGACTTAGGAGAAACGTAACTGTGAGCAATGTTGAATAATTTTCAGTTTCAGTCTATAATCTGCGGGTACTAGAAATGATAAAAATGATATAACCAGCAGAATTGTGTTGCATTGGCGAAAATAGAACTATTAGCTTACAACTATTAGATAAGTGCTTTTAGAGCAATAAGCTTAATCTGCGTACCATTGTTATACACTGATTTTTTTCTACTGAGTGGTAGTTTGATTCAAAGACAACACATGTTACAATGAACTAAAATTAATTGTTGTTCGAATGTATTTATAACGCAGCAGGTGAACAGAATAAGTCTGTTGATGGAGTTAGTGGAGAGAACCTCAAGGACGTGGAGAATAAGGCTGTTGATGAAGTTAGTGGAGAGAACCTCAAGGACGTGGAGAATAAGGCTGTTGATGAAGTTAGTGGAGAGAACCTCAAGGACGTGGAGAATAAGGCTGGTGATGAAGAGTAGTGAAGAACCTCAAGGACGGTAAGGTCTGTTTCAAACTCAGTAGATAAAGAAACTATAGTCGGTTTTACAGATGTCAAGAATCTAAAAACTTGTTGCATAGTTCGTCTTTACTTGTTTCATTCATCGATACATCTATGTTTGCTACTTCGTTCGGTCATGAATCTTCTTGACACGTTGGTATATACACATAGCTCATGTTATGTGATTTTGTATAGTTTTACTTGTTTTTCCCTTGCATGCAACTTCTGTTTTAGGTTACTTTACATTCAGGAGATTAGGTAAATGGGTCTAATTACGCCTGGATGGGTTGACCTAGGGAAAAACAAGTAAAACTTTAGGACATTAGTTAAACGGGTAAAATTACGCCTGGATGGGTTGACCTATCGAACTTAAGAGGTTGTAACTTGTAAGTCAATTTAAGAGGTTGTAACGGGTCAAATTACGTCTGAATTGGGCTACAGCTGATATGCTACTCAGATTGACTGTTATGATCCTGTATCATTGACTTTTAACAAACTTTACCAGTTGGAAATAAAATATAATCTAGATTGACCAATTTTCAGGTAAATGGGTCGCTACATAATACAACATTAGTATAATAAAACTTTGATTGCTGGATTACAAATACTTTGGGACATTAGATAAACGGGTCAAAATACGTCTGGTTGAGTCGACCTATCGAACTCTAATATACTATAAGAGTAATGACATGAATAAGTCAATCTAAGAGGTTGTAATTTGTAAGTTGTAAGCATTTGAATACACTCAGATTGACTTTCAACATACTTTACCAGTTGGGAATAAAAAATAATCTAGATTGAACCATTTTTCATGTAAATGGGTCGCTACATAATACAACATTAGTACAATAAATACTTTGATTGTTGGATTACAAGACTTATATCTAGTCGCTAAGAGTTACTGGTCAAAACTTTAAGACCATTAAAAATTAGGTAGCAACAGTGACCGAGCCATTATTGTGGGAATGAAGGTCGTGGTTGGTCGTTGAAGCGTTTGTGATAGTGGGAGTGGCTGTCAGGTGGGGTGTGTAGTTAACGAAGTATTAGGAGGGAAAACTTCAGGGGATTTAAAAAGGACTTTAGATTGTGTCGATAAAATTTCCTTTGGTTTTTCAACAGATAAGATGTCTGTACCTTTTTATCACCACTATCTGCATTATCACCCAAAATGCCCCCAGTGCATTTTTATATTATGAAAACCATTATTCATTTTTTACCCTCTTTGAATTTTAATGTCAAACATTATACAGTATACACTGGATTAAAAGTCAAAACCTTTTCAGTTGTAGCCGAATTCTAAAGGAATACTTGATCTTTATCACCCCAAATTATTTCGGTGGCTGCATCATGTATTTGGTACATTTGCATATGTTCTAAAATAATAATTGTTATTACAAAAGCGAGTGTAAATGAGTCACAATTGATAGTAAGGAGTTGACCTGTGATATTTTGGGAATTTCGGAAAGTTTACGGTCTTTGCCCAGAGCAATAATCAGCTCCCTTTTCTCCTCTACGTGTTCTTTGTTCATCTCCTGCACCCAATACATCATCTTATGCCCGTCTTATAAGTGGTAGATTTATGTGAATACCATTACATAGCTTGCATTTCATGTGATGAATTTGTATATATTGCTGTAGTTGTCTTGGCAAAGTTTTAACAATACGTTACTACTTTACGCTATGTTACGAAAATTTATTGTTAAAATAAACTATGATGCATTGTGTCATATGTATAAGACTTTTTCGAAAAGAACTTTTTCTAAAAGAACTTTTTCTTGTTACCAAAAGGTATGATGTACCATACTGTATATCATGTTATAATTCAACGGGTTATAAATGTAAGCATCCAGAAACAGGTGCACATGTTTCCACAAATATATGTCGTCATGTTGATACGGACCCCTAGACTTAGCCTTTTTCTTCCACATATTATCATGGACGACTCAAGATTTTCAATGGGGTGTTGCACAAAGAAAATGTTGGCCGTAAGAAACTAAGGTAGCACAAAATTTTTTAGGGGTTACACATACCAAAAAAAGGTCAATTTTGAAACGTTTGTGCACTGCGTGATCTAAAATCGGGTGTAGCCCGTGCCACATCCAGCACCTATGTGGGTCCGTCCCGGCATATTATCCTAAATTATTATTTAAAGGTTAACTAATAATCAACTAAACGCCTAGGACATTCTTTTACACGTAATAACAAAATACTTCAAAGTTTATCATTAGGTCACCTAATATTATTTTGCTAAATTAGATGAAAAATAGTACATTGTCATTCATAGCTTTTACTGGTTTAAAACTAAATTTTACAATTTTCCAACGGATTATGAGTACAATTATAAGTAACAAACTAACAACGATATATAATAGTAGCAAATCTATCAGTAGCAAATCTATCAGAATTCAGTAATGGTTTTCCTAGACATTTTTAGTGCACATGTTTTTGGGTAACCATGGTTTCCGACCTTTTGGCCGACTAATCCACGGGTAACCATGGTTGCGTGGCCACTTTTCTAGTGCACATGTTAAAAGAACTGATAAAAACTTACGTCAATAAAGTCGACAAGTATACAGTTCGGAGTGAGCTTAACCGGGGGCTTAACGAACGTAAACTTCATCAACTCCTTCATCTTCTCGGGGGTCTGAGGCAACAATATCTCAGCAGCTTCTTCCAATGTCTTAACCGGAAACAACCCATCCTCCAAATCCTTCATTTCCAAACACACACCTGCACAACATATCACCACTCGTTCCACCATCTCCTTAAACTGGACAGCCATACTATACGCCACAAATCCACCATAGCTCAACCCAACCACCCTCACTTTCTTTACATCATTCACCACCATGACTCTGTACACACACTCAGCTTGGAACGAGTCACTCCGTTCTGACCGAGTTGTAACTGAGTCACCAAAGAAAACCAAGTCTGGTACGTAGACATTGAAGTGGTGTATGAGTTTAGGGATGACATGTGGGCCCCATTGCCACATGGCATTGGCTCCGAAGCCGTGGAGGAGGAGCAAGTCGGGTCGGGTGGGTTTTTTGGTTTTGGGTATCCAGCAGTGGATAGTGGTGCCATCACCAAGGTCAGTCATGGTGGATTTCAGACCAGAGTTTGAGAAAGATGTCTTGAGGCACCAGTTTCTTGAGGCTGTGAAGCTGAAGCATTTTGTCATGGATGGACACAACACAGTTAGCAGTATGCTTTTTGAGGATTATTACACACAGTTGAAGGGTTTTCAGTGTGTGTGTTTTGAGTTATGTGATGAGATTATTACACACAGTTGAGGTGTTGTTAGTGTGTGTTTTGATATGAATCTTGATTGGTGTTTTTTTGGTAGGAGAATTTTGATTGGTGTCTTTTTTGGAAAATGAAAGAGAGAAAAAGGAGGTCATAAATAATGTGTTTTGATTGGTGTCTTTTTTGAGAATTTTGATTGGTGTCTTTTTTGGAAAATGAGATGTGAAAAATGAAAGAGAGAAAAATGAGTTATGTGAAAAATGAAAGAGTTATATGAAAAATGAAAGAGAGAAAAAGGAGGTCATAAATAATGTGTTTTTTTGGTAGGAGAATTTTGATTGGTGTCTTTTTTGGAACATATTTTGTATGTCTTAAGTTTTTTTTTTTTCAATCACCTTAAGATTGGAACGAGTGTTTTTAACGCCCAGTTGACCCGGCCGATTGAACCGTGAACCGGTTAACCAGAAGCTGATTTGACCCAAAAACCCGGTTGAACCATAACCTGATAGCTCGATCGAGTCAATTAAAACATTTATTTAACGGATTTTAAAATTAACATATTTAAGGGCGTAAACATTATATAAAATCAATGGTGAATTTCATATTTTCTCCAATTTTCATGAGTAAATTCATATATACTTAAACCACACCTATTGAATGCATTAGAAGTGTAATGATGGTAGCACATGATCGCTTCATCACTGTCACATCAACGACAACTCAGTTTTTTTACAACATTCTTTGTTACCAACTTAATGCGATAAAGAAACAACGGTCACCACGAAAAACATACCTCACTTAAACACAAATATACCCCACAAAAATCATTTAATATAAAACACTCACACACACAACATTTCACACGCTCGGTCTTATTTTCGACCGAGGCCTCCTGAACTGGCCTACGAGACGCGCCAGGTGGGGAAGTAGGTTGTCTTTCAGTGTTATAGGGTTGCGTTATTGGCCAATAGCATGTCATATAACGCTGTGTTCTGACCGAGTGCTCTTTGGTGGTGGTCCTGTTATTCAATTACAATGAAGGGGCAATAAATGGATGTTTAAGACGTAAGCTGGAATATCATGGGCATGAAGTTATGAAATTGCCAAATGCCAACTCATCTTGTGATCAACCAATATAATGTGAAAGATTCAACAAGATGTCTACTTAACATGAAGTGATAACCAATATAACCAAAGGGAACCGACCAGTATACAATGATGGAACCGGCATCTTGACACTTGTCATGTAGCCCGGTTCTATGCGGTTCTAGGAACCGGCCAGTGTAAGAGGATGGAACCGACACCTTGACACACAATCCGAATTTTAGATTGTCAAATCTTGAAATATCATGTGTAATCTTGGTAGATTTGCCTAAGATATGGTAAGATGATTATGTCATCAATGATGTAAAAATTACAAATATTAAAAGTCTAAGATATGGAATATATGTGTTCTCGATTTTTACATGGAACGATTTTATGAGTTGTTATCAACAAAACACGAGAAGATAGTAAGATATACATAAACGTTTTTACCGGTTAATTTGTATTAACAATCTCCCCCTTTTTTGTTGATGAAAAAACATAAAATTGTTGGAAGTAAAAATTAGAGCGGGAAGATAAATTGAAGTCTTTTTACTTTTTACTTCATTTCTCTCCTTTTTTGTCGAAACAAAAAGTTATAGATATGCAATGATATAAGTATATGTTGATCCGAAGTAAATCGAATGCAATAATGAGAGTTGATTCGGAGAGAATCAAAATGCAATGCTCCTCCTTGACAGAGGCAACCTCTTTAAGATAGGGAATCATCAAAATTAATGTAATGCAAAAAAATGTTAGCAAATTTGGTGTAAGCTCCCCCTTGCTATGAGAGTATCTACAAGACAAAAAGTTAGAAGGAAGAAGTAAAACACGCTACTGTAGAACCGGCTCGGACGGTTCCTTCTGAGTAATGGAACCATCTTTGTTAGACGAAGGAACCGGCTCCTGCACATAAAGTCAGAATTTGACTTTTTTTTTAAAATTGTTAGTATAATTGTAATAAAGATACTTTCCAGAAAATAAGGAAGTCCACAACAAGACGATTTATAAAACATTCACTCCTTGCAATAAAAATTATCGACCATTTTTTAGACATTAGGTCTAATACAAAAATAGAAAAAACTAAGAACAGGGATTGGTTCTTTAAATACAAAGATACTTTTATTACTTTCCTACATTAAGCTAATCTAAGGATGATTTTTGTAGGAGAGAACATCGAGGCGCTCGAGAATGTAGTTGAGGATGAACCTCATTTCTTTACGGAGGTCATTGATAATCACTTGCGTGCATTGACAATGATCACAAAACATTTCATGAGTGAGAAGTGGAAATGGATTGTTGGGTCCCAATGACGGAAGTTGTGGTGGCAAAGGTAGAAGAAGGGGTTCCATGGCGGAAAGAGGCGGTGGTTGGTGAGCTAAATGCTCGATAGTATCAAAAGAGGGTTGCAGTGGTGGCGGATTGGTGGTCCGTGGAGGTAGATCCTTTAAAGAGTCAAAGAATGGTTGATGTAGGAGGAGTAGAAAATATTAGTTTAACGGGATCCAAAATAATAGCCAATGGAGAGGATTGTTTGGATGGTAGTGATGGTGCCGGTAGAGGAGAGGTCAATGGTGGAGGGGTTGATTTGGGAGTGTTCAATAGTTGACTCGATGATATTCTCGGTGACCTAATAGGAGAGAGAGGTGGAGACACAATAGGGCTTGATGGTGGAGCCGTTTGGTAATCCATAGGTGGAGACAAGTTTTGGTAAGGTGGTGAAGCGGGTCGTGGGTTGACAAAGCAACAAGCTCGTACACTTATTCGGGCGGTTCTTTTGAAGGTGTTGGCATTGTTCGTCTTTGTCATGGTTAAGGTTAGTAGAATTCTTTGAAAATGATGGGTGAATGAGTGTTTGGGACAAGTGATCTATTTATAGAATAATTTCTTATGGTATTAAATGTTTATCTTCCAAATTGGGTAAAATCCTAATGATTAGATTTTGCTTAAAGGTCAACTTCTAAGGCCTATTAGTCGGGAATAAGTTGAAATGGGAGGGAAATGTAGGTTTTTGAAGTTTAAAATTCATTATGCATTGTACACTGACTAGCTGGTTCCGCCGGTTCCACGTGCATAATGGAACCGACCTTCTATATTGAAGGGAACCGGCGATCTGCAAAATACAAGCAGCAAAAATGTCTTAAGAGAAGCAAAGAGTTCTAGCGTGTGCCTATATGAAAACAATGTGGAGGTGCGGTTATCTCGACTCAAAAGAAAATATAATTATGAGATAACCCATAGTCTCCTTTACTTGATGTAGCTACGATTGAACGTTCCCGGAAAGACATATTGATTATGTATCTCCTTAAGCGTTCAAGAGACTGATGAGGTGTCATTTTATACACTTTTTCGGGGTCATTTAACCCCCAAAATCTTGCTAATATGCCCAAATTATGTATTTAATCGTTCTTTTTTATGTTTTCAGCACTTGGATGACTTTTGGAGGAAATACACGTGACTTTGGCTCATTTGGAGAAGAAACGGACAAGACTACGGCTCTACACTAATCTCTTGAAGAATACGCGTACAGTGCGTGGAGAGGGCATCGCAATTGCTTGCGATGGCGTCACATCATACAAGAGACGGCGTCAGGAATTTCAAGACGGCGTCAGAATGTAACCACCCCAAAAAGAAACCCTAGAAGATTCGGCAAAGCGACGGCGTCAGAAAACCTATGATGCCATCGCGGCCTATTTTCCTACATATACAAACTCGTTTTAGGGTTTTGAAGTGTGTAACTTTTAGGAACTGAACCCTACTTTTAGAATACGATTTTAGCTGCTAGTTAGTCCATTTTTAGGGTGTTAAAACCCTCTTGTAACAGCCTTAATTACATGTTTTAATCAAGTGAGATCTCCTATCTTTTATCATTCAATATGTCTATGTGTTGTTTGATTGATTCTTGTTCTTCACTTCTTTTTAGCATGCTAGGCTAGATCCATTAGTGTTTACTTATGATTGCATGAAACTTAGTTTGTAGATCCTTCTAATGTTGCTTCTTGTGATGGATGTGCGCGTTAGGCTTTAGAAAACTAGCCATAAGATATTAAATTGGCATAGACGTCTAGGGAAACGCGAGTGTGTAGAAAGGATACCATCGGTAACAGTCTTCATACTACCTTACCCCTAATATGGTTGATCCCTCTTAAGTATTTTAATGCATGTAATATACTCTTAGGAGCCTTGTAATAGTCTTCATACTACCTTACTTGTGCGTTGCCTTAACAGAATATTACGTAGACGGCGTTTTCATGTAATTCGTTCATAACTAAGGAAATACTTACACAAATCATCATGAGTGTGACAAAGCAACAAGATTAGGAGAAGCAAACTAGGTAGTAGTGCATGATTAAGTAAATACGTTCGTTTATCATATTGTTATCACCAAAGTAGTTTAGATTTACATTTAGTTTAATTAGTTAAAACTAAAACCAACCTCTCAAAACCAAAATTTTACTTGCTTTCATAAAATATAAAAACACAAAAAATAATCTTCTTTCAACCCCTAAACCTTTGTTATATTTTGTTCGAGCCTTCCCAACCTATTCCCCTATAGAACGATAACAACTCCCGAGTCTTGACTATACTACACTACAACAGTTCTGTCTAGGGGATTATAAAACTCTTTGCGAGTTCGCAAAACCCGCATCAAGTTTTTGGCGCCGCTGCTGGGGAATAGTTAGGTTTTGAATTTAATTTATCTTAGGTCTACTCGCTTGATTCCTATCAAGTGAGATTTTAATTTCCGCCAATTAGCTTTCTTTAGTATATCTTTTCTTTGTGTTATTTGTTTCGTAAATCTTTTCATTGACCTCCATGGGAGATGAAAATCCTATCCGTACCCTAGGAGATTACTCTAGACCTAGCCACGAAGGCTATCGAAACACCATTGAGCTCCCCGATGGGAACAATGTGGTGCCTCTGCGATCCGACACCATCCGGTTGGGGCAAAACGGATGCTCATTCAACGGACTTCGGTCTGAGGATCCAAACCAACATCTTAAGGATTTCTTAAAACTAGTCGACTCACTTGACCTTGATGTTGCAAATAGGGAAAGGACACGCCTGCGTTTATTTCAATTTTCCCTTCGCGATCAAGCTAGCAATTGGCTTGAACGTCTTCCTAGAGGATCTATCTCCACCTGGGAGGATCTTACTACTTGTTTCCTTGCTTAATTTTTTCCACCAGGAAGGACTGCAAAACTCCGAAATGACATCCTGATGTTCCAACAACATCAAGGTGAATCTCTTTCTGAAGCACAGACCCGTTTCAAGGACTTAATCTAAAAAGTCCCTCATCATGGCATCAATCTTTGGCTCCAAGTCCAAATTTTTTATGACTATGTCAATCCCGTTACAAGGTGAACCATCAATTAAGCGACTGGTGGTAAGCTTCGTGACAAAAATGCCGAAGAATCCTGGGCATTATTAGAGGACCTCGCCCTCTATGACAACAAAAGTTGGAATGACCCAAGGGATTTCGTTAAACCGGTCAGGTC
>BQNB010053521.1:5303-39974 GCA_026074375.1 Tanacetum coccineum
TGAGTTGGAAACATCTGATGCCACCGTAGCGGCGGTGGTTGTCATGTTTGACGAGACGGTGAAAAGATTGGGCAAACACTTATTTACCTCTCTCTAACTTTTTTCCTCAAACTTATTAGCACCCTATGATGGCTTATATTGTGATTACTAATTGATCATTTATGGGCGGGTTATATTAGAGATGACATCAAAGATTCCGATGCAGAAGAGTCCTCTGTTGCAGACAGTAAGGCAAAGGGAGGAGAAGTGGGTTGTTTTTCTGACACACGGAAAAGGAAAAGGTCTGTTAAGATTATACCCTTGACCAATGGCTTTAAATTTACACAACACTAAAAGGCTGCCCTGCATTATTATTATTTCAAGATTGTGTTTGATTACTCGAATGAACGTCGCACATTCGAACAATAGGGATCAGCAATAAAGGAAGCGGTCAGGATCAACATAACAGCCAAGATTTATGTCATTACGGGAAAAAATAATTAGGAACCAGCTGTTAGTCCATTTGTTGGAACATCCAAACTTTTGCTTACTGGTCAGGCGCGCTTAAAACCTATCTATATATGATATAAATACACCAAGGGACGAAATCACGCGAGATCAAGAAAACCGGAAGCAGTATAGAGTGTTCCCGGGTCGTTATGTCCCAACGAGGCTAGAATGGAATATCGAAAGACGATTGATGATTGGTGTTTGAATGTAACAAGGAATGTTTGTGAATTAATACTGAAAGCAAATGCACATAAAAATTAAACAAGAACATAAACTAGAACAGGCAAAAACGCTTAAAACTTCTACACTAAGGCACAAATAAGCTCTAATAAGCTTAAGACAGACAAGTAAGCTAATCTAAATCTAAATAAGCAAATTAAGCATGCAATTAAGCTAAATTAAACAAGAGAAACACAACAGTACTAACAACAGTACTACCAGTATTAACTACCAGTACTAACTTAGAGTTAGTACTGCTAGTTATAAGTTAGTACTGTTAAGTTAAGGTTAGTACTGCTAAGCTAACAAGACTCAAAGAATTAATAAATAAGCAAACAAGCTAAAACAGAAGTTCACCTAACCTTAATAAGTACTAAGTAATACCCAAAATGTCAAATAAGCTCAAAATCTTACAAACTGATACATTAATGAAAATACTTGAGAAGGGAAATAAAAAATAAGCAAACTGTAAAGGACATGGTTTAATCTACTCTAAAAGGCTAGGAAAATCTTAAACAAGCTGAATTAATAAGCTGATAAGCTAACAATCTTTGATAACTACCAGTACTACAGGTTTATCCGGACAGTACTAACTTGGAGTTAGTACTGCTAGTGTTAGTTAGTACTGCTACCTTTGCAATCCAAGAAAATGACTAGCAGTACTAACTTGGAGTTAGTACTGGTAGCTTTAAGTTAGTTGCTGTCCAAAAGTGAACTGCAGTTACTAATTGAGGTAGTATGCTAGTTGAAACATTACCCTTAAAAATCATTTTTTTTTTCTCTCAAGTTATTAAAAACAGATTATCTATCACAAAATAAGACACTTATAAGCAATTTTAATTAAGAATAAAGCTTAAATTATGCTGATGTGGCTCTGCAAGTGTTAACTTATACAAGCAGTTTGCTGAAAGTAAGAATAATAAGAAAAGAGAGTTAGACTTACAAAACCCTTGCTCTAAACAGGGTCAAATAATGAATCTACAAGCTCTAGCTTGCATAAAGCAAGCTAGTGAGAGTCCATAAGCCCATCCAGTTCTGGCTTATCATCCAATAATTAAGCTGTGGTGTATTTGAGAGTGATACTTATGATTTTCTCTTAACTACTTAACTTTTTGTTTTTACTTAATGAAAACAGCTTATAAGTAAGCTGTGGTGAGATGTTTTTAAACACAAAACAATATGATTAGAAACTTAACACATTAATAATTAAAAATTTACTAAAAACAATAAAAAAGCATTAATCTTTAACTTGTTAAACATTTAAATTACACATCTTTATAAATTTTAGAATATTAATACTATTAACCCACAACTAACCACCCCCCCCCAACCACATCATCACCCTTAACCCCCTAACAAACAATTCCTAAACACAATTAATATCAAAACTCTCTCACTCCCCCTATATCAATATTATATTTATCCAAACTTCCAACAAATCAAAAAATCTAAAAATTCACCCAATCTACCATTTTTTAAATTTCCAATTCTCTTTCACTCCCATCCCAAACAACCATTTTTTTTTTTTACTATTTATTCATCCACAAAAATTACTTCTCTCCTATGAAAAACCCCCCCCCCCACAACACACCCACACCACACCCACCCCCTATAAAACCCCCCCCCCCCCCCCCCCCCCCACAAAGGGAAATAGTAGGGTGGATGAAATGATTTTGGTAGGGTGTTGAGTGATTTTGCAGGGGAGAAGTATGGGAGCAAAACAGGGTGCTGGCTGGTTTTGGTATTGGCGGGAAAAAGGTTTATACAAGTTGGGTTGTGACAGAGGGAGGTTGAAGATGATTAAGGGTATGTTTGGTTTGTGTACAAGAAAAGCCCCTCCACATCTTTCTTCTTTTCATTCTCTTTTTCTTTTATAAATGAAGTTTCCCAAATTGGCATAATCAGCCCCTGCCTTTGTTTCCTTAATAATATAACTTAGGGGTTTGGCATTTTTGTCCCCTCAAGTTATATTTTTCTTTGCTTTTTCTTCTCGGAGTTGACTTGACTTTGATTGGGCTTCGTCTTCACACACTTTTCCATCCCGTGTCCGGTTTTGTCGCTTTTTGCTTGGTTTTTCGTCTTTTTGTGAGATATCCGTTCCTGCACAACACAATTAGCAAAACAAGCATATATTTGGCATTTTGAGTCCGTTTTTGGTTATTTTAGCTCGTTTTTAAAGGTAAAAGGTATGTGTAATTAAGCACATACCAAAATCCCCCAAACTAAGATGTTGCGTGTCCCACGCAATGCTATGAAGTAAGCACTCGAGAAACCAAAAATCTCAAATCCCCTCGACTAATAACTTGGAAAAGTAGCCAAGCGTTTATCAATAGCCTCGACAAGTCCCGGTTCTCACCAATTTTTATATTTACACAACTACTCTAAATATTTATTTATTTATTTATTTATTTATTTTTTTTAGATTTTTCATTTTTTCAAACATGTTTGACTTCCTTTATTTATCAACAATGGGATCATAGAATGAGAAACGTTCATAGAATAATCCACGGACGTCCTGACGGATAATTTCATCGTCCCCGATTTTTTCACAAGCTCCAAGCTAAGCAATTAAACAAGATCATTGTCGATATAAGTTTAGATGTTAAGCCCTCATACTTATGACTTGCGAACTTTTTACTCCCAACATGGATATATGATTTGAATGTGTGTGCTCGTTTCAACCATAGATCAACTTATTTTCATAGTCATAATTCAAGATGAATCACGACTCAAAGCAACAACTTATTAGGTACTTGTAACTTGATTTTAAACCATAGAACTTTTTGCAACATATTTATCATTTTCATAAGTTCTTAAAGCTAGGAATGTGTTGCTTAGTTTGAACACCTACCTAGGCCTCGCTCCCTAGTAGGATATCACAACCAACGACCGGTGTTCTTAGTTTGAAAACCCACCCCGTTGCTAGCGTAGTGGGAAATCACATCAACACCTTCTTCCTAATATGGCTAAGGATCGGTGTCTTAGTTTGAACCCTCACCTAGACCTTTCTTCCAAGTGAGATATCACAACACACCAAATCCCTAGAAGTAAAGACGTCTTAGTTTGAACCCCCACCTCGTGGTTAGCGGAGTGGGATATCACGACACATCTTTTACTAGCTCCATATGATCAAATGTATGCTTCATTGGCATAATTACAATATTCGTGCATTTTTGCATTCATACTTCATTCATGCTTCTTTGGCATTTTATCTTTCAAAACCTTGCTTTTAAAGAATCAAGTTACAAATTTGAAGCTTTTTCTGAAAACATCGATTGACTTAGTTGAACAAGCACGTATGATTAGGTGGATTAGAAGCTTATGGGAGAAAAAGAACACAAGTTATTCATATAAGTTTTGAGACGAATCTTGCTTAACACATAAACTTATATTTAACTCTATCATTTCTTGTTCTTCACCTTTTTAAAATTCAAAGCAATAGAATTCGTGAAAGCTCGGCCTGAAGGAACTAGCTAGGGCTCAATACGCCCGATCGAGTCAAAAATTATTCTCATTCTACCCAAAAGAAAAGTCAAAACTGTGACAAAACACTTATTTTATTTTTGAAAATTTTTAAAATTTTCATTTTTTTTGGTATTTTTGCAAAAATTTTGGTGAAAATACGGGATTACGTGGTAACAATGCTGCAGGCAACAATCAAATCGAAGATACCCCCCAAACTAGTACTAAACATCGTCCTCGATGTTTTGAAGGGTACTACGTTATCCTAAGGCCGTTTATGAAGTATGCCAAATGATAAAACGTTAGTCGATTAGATTAGGATATCGGGATTCCCAAAATGAAGCTGAGGATTTGAAGCTCGAGTGATCGAATAGACAAAACCGAGAGCCTTCACAATCCGGGCAATCCTGGACAATAAACAACAACAACACGAAACACGGGTGATAGAAAAGACAAGCTATCTCACACAACAAACAACACTTATTCATACAATTACAACTACGGATAAGCATGGGTTGCCTCCCACGAAGCGCTTGTTTAAGGTCCCGACGCTTGACCCGTCACCTGAATTTATTGGATTATGGGGAATGTTTGGAGATCTGGGACTACCAATTGTGGTACGTCCCCTCCAAAGTAGTGCTTAATAACTACACATATTGTGGTACGTACCTCTCCATAAGTAGTGCTTAATACGTATGACCTATTCACTTTGAAGATTTGGAACGGTTTTTGGATAACTGGATCAGGTGTCAGCCGGTTAGGGAACACTTGTGTGTGAAGTGAAAGGTCCTGACCAGCGGGTTTTAAAGCTTTCCTGAGCTCAGAAAATCTTCAATCTAGAGTTAAAGAGGAGGACTCGATCACCGACACGTTGTAAAACGCGCGTGGGTTCTTTGATCTTGGAGTCAATGGATTCTCTTTGTTTTCTTTTGTAGATCTAAAAGTTTTCATAAGCTTCATCAGGAGCTCCATTAAGTTCATTACAGCTGAACTTTCCTGTGGTCACCACGCGTTTTCAGGTCAAAGCTATAGTTCGTATGTTTCACGGTCCCAGTATGCCTTGTGTTCTAAGCAAATTGGCAGATGGCAGGCTTTGCCGTTAAAACCTGTTATAATGGAGGTACGCCAAGGGGTGTTTTGTAAGCGGTTTGCCAGGAAGCCATAAGCATCATCGAGGCTTATCTGAGACCAATAAGGTACTGGTTTTCGCCCACGGTTCTTTCAAGAATTCGTTCAAATCCACGATTGGATACCATCAACTTGTCCAGCTGTTGTTTGTGGATGATTCGCGTTGGATGAGTACGATGAAGAGACTCGTATATAAGCATGACCTTTGCATTTGGGCATTGCAAAACATGGGTTACGCGATGCACTTATGATTGCACGAGGGGCACGCTAAATCTGGGCGAAGAGAGATTTTAAGAAATTTACAAATCTACTCGGCATCCTTTGGTGGGGAGCGCTTTTCTGCTTCAACCCATTTTGATAAATAATCAACACCCGAGGATGTATTGTTGCTTTGGATGTTGAGATGGGCACCCATAATAGTCATATTGCCCCAAACGTTCAAGATTTCACAAACTTGGTTTGGGAATTTCTTGTTGGCATTCTCATCCGTTGTTGAAACTTTATCCTTGTGCTGGCATGAGTTGCAGTTTTTAACCCAACTCATGGGCATCTTTGTAGATTGTGGGCAAAAGAATCCGGAATCAAAAGAATTTTCTTGTGTTAGTTATCGCAGTGATGTTATACAGGGGATTTGGACCACATCGTGGCAAGCCTGAGGATGTCATGGCTTCTTTCGCCAAAAAAAATATCAACGTTATCTCGCGAATACTGTGATCCGCCACAGTATGTTAATACAGAAAGAAAGGGATCTTCCAGAAGTAATGCTTCACGTCTTTGAAGAATTTTCTTTTCTGCTGGGTTGACTTCCTTTGATCACGAAATTTTCCCGCTATTGTAGTTTGCGATGTCAGCGAACCATTGGTATATTGGTGTAGTTGGTTACTTAGTATCGGAGAAAACAGCAATCAAACTAAGAGTTTACAAGAGGAACTTTTCATTTTCTCCTTTGGATCGTGCTTTATTCTCGTGGGATTCTCTAATCGTGATAGATTGATCAGCCGCTAGGTTATCAGCTCCTTTTGTGTCAAACTAACATCAAAGTCGAACTCTTGAAGGAGCAGAAAACCATCGGAGCATCTCGCCTTTAGAATTCTTTCTTAGCAAAGATGATATTTTAAGGGCGGAATGATTCGTATACACAGTTCTTTTGTTCAGGAACAGGTTAGATCGGGGAATTTTTCAAATGCGTAACCACGGCTAACATTTTTTCTCTATTGTGGTGTAACGTGATTACCGACTCATTCATTGTCTTACTTGCATAATGTATAGGCCTGAAATGTTCTCACCCATGACGTTGCCCCAAAGACTTGCACCGAAGGCGAAATCGCTTGCATCGAAGTCATAAGCTCAACATGGTTCATTACGTCTGGGGCAATCAGGATTGAGCCTCGGTTCATGATTCTTTTTGTTGAGAGTGTTAATGCTTCATTTCACTCTTTGGAGAAATAAAATACGAGTCTCTTTTTTCGAGCTTAGGGTCATGGGGACGGCGCTTTTTTTGAGGAAAATTCTGGTTGTACTGAAATCTTTCTATAAAACCCTAGCATGACCAAGAAATACTACGGATCCTTTACAGTTAGGTCGGGTATGGGAGCTTTGCGATAACGGTCAATCTTTAGCAGCGATCGACATCAATTCCTGACTTGTTTTTTATGTCCGCAAGAACAAATGCCTCTCCTTAACCTTGAAATGGCCTTTTCTCACATGTTTAGAGCGAAATTGGTGTCTTCCACCTCTTCGAGCATCTTTTCCAATGGTTACGGCATGTAGAGATAAGAACTTCCATAAAATCGAAAAAGTCCATCCATAAATTACTTCCATTGTTTTTTCGATCATGTCGTGGAAGATTGCCATCATTACATCTCTGGAATGTTGCCTGGGCATTGCATGAGGCACAAAAGGGCATGCGTCGGTAGGCAATTGTTCCATTTGGGCAAGTAAATGTTGTTCTTATTCCTGTTCATTCTGGGTCGTATGGAGTATTTGAAAATAAATCCTGACAAACCATCAGAGAAAACAATAGTATTCGTTCTCCGCAAGCCTCTCGAGGCATTTGGTCCATGAGATGGTAGAGGGTATAAATTGGTACTTGCGGGGTCGCTGCATTTTATTTTTCTGGTATATAGTCAATGCTTTTTACCGCCATCCCGTAACTATTCGAGTTGGGAAATAAATCATTTTGATCATTCTCAACTACGATAAAAACTATCCTTTCTTTGGTACACAGTGATACAGGGCTTAAACCAAGGGGACTATCTGAGTAGGTAAAATTAATCCTAGCGTCAAGTAGTTTTTCAACTTCTCTTTTTTGATGACATCGTGGATTTTAGGTTTACCGTCCTCTGATGTTGGACGCTGTGTGTAGTCCTCTTCATTGAATGTTGTGAGTTAAATTTCGGGTTAATACCCTTGATATCGTAGAGTTTCCAAGCATTGGCTCGCTTGTGGGGGATGCAACACCTTTATGAGAGCGGCTATCTCCCCGGACACTTCAAATCTTTAGCAATTATGACTGGGTATTTGTACTGTCTCTTCCAAAAATGCATTTCGAGTTGGTGGGAGGTAAGTCCCTTGAGCTCGACCTTGCGATAGTTCATCAATTGTTGTTTCATCGGTTTTGGCTTCACAATTCTTAAGTTTTTTTAACCATCAGGAAATCTAATTTGGCTTATGGTTGGGAAAAGTGGTGGTAAGGGCTCACATTTAGGATAGTTCAAGAAGAAGAATGTCCTTCTGGATCATCATTCGGCAATCAATCAATTCCTGACTTATATGAAAGTATCAGAAATTTCAGCCTCGATTTCTTCATGAATGAATAATCCACTACCTCGAATGGAGTGAGCGGTGGAGATGAAGTCGGTATCAACAATCGGTTACAAAGTAAGGGAGTGGAATTTCCATTGGGGGCTTTAATAAATACTTTCGAGAATCCTAAAACCTCTCTTGAGAATATTCCTCACAAAGCTATATCAATAAGTCGACCTTGTTAATGGATTCCATGGCCATTGTAGGGAGAAATTTTCGTAGCCACCTACTGTTGAAAGTTATGATGGTCATCATGTTTAGGAATGCTCTTCACGTATTACATCAAGCAAGGTATTGCGTTCTTTAAAAATGGTTCTTCCTAAAATATCAACGGGACTCTTAGGGTCGGCATCATAGTCATACTACCACAAAATCGGCTGAAAGTAGAGGTTTCATCCTTCACAAAAACATTTTCGGCTTATGCCGGTGGGAGTGGAGATTTGATGCGGTCGGCTAACTCGGGTACCATCCTGAGTTTTGGTCAGGCCCTTTGGCGAATTGAGCTTTTCTCAAAAAGGAGTAGTGGATTTGATTGATGCTTGCACCGAGATATCGGCCAGGGCCAAGCATTCATCCATCTCTGGAAAATCACACGGTATAAGAAATCTACCCGGGTCTCCTAATTTTTCGGGAAATGTCTTTAGGATGACTGCTGAGCAATTTTCATTAACCGTGTTTTGTTTGTTTTGGTTAAAGTCCCGAGATACTTGTCTTGTGTTGTTCTAAAAGCTGTTTATGAACATCGGAGCAAACTTAGGCATGTGGACAGGAGAGCATCTGCGGAATGCTCAGCCTCGAATGGTGATTCCAAAAAATTTCCATGAATTTTCAAGCTAAAGGTCGTCCGTTTCGCGGATTTTTCTTCCTTGTTTACCTGATGGATATGGTAAAGTTTTTTTGGTTCTAGTATGACAATGTTCATTCAACTTGGACTATCGGAGGTTGGGCTTGTTTTTGGTAGTTACGTTAGGAAGCACGGTCCTTTGCTACTCGCGGCTTTCAACTTTCCACAGCGGAGGTGGAAATTTGAAGGCATCCATCATATGAGACAACCGGCTGTCTGGTGGTGTGATTGCTTTCAATCACCCTTCGGGTTAGAACGGTGTTGCTAGGAGAGAACCCCGAACTTGAAAGTAGAAGTTGGTTGATGGAATTACGATTTTTTGAGCAAGTCGGTTTATGTTGGAATTTGGTTTTGCATGTTTTGCATAACCGCATCATTAGCTTTGGGACTTAGCTTTCAAATCCAGTTTTTGAACACACCCGAAGCTGATGAGCTGGGAGCTTGGTTAGCTGGGTGTTGATTACCGGGGGTTTTGTTACATTGGGCTTGTTGTATGACCTGGGGTCGTGGATTTGACCTTGGTTGTAGCCGTTCCCACTCGGTTTGGTTTTGTTCCAATGATTCGGATGTGGCTTGGTGTGTTTATTAATGTATTTGTGTTGCATGGAGTAAAGCGGAGTGGTCGATTTGGTTTGCATCTGGTGGCGGACGGTAACCGGAAATTTCTGGTTGAATTTTGAATGCGGCTTGCTTTGCGAGACGTTATTCTTGGATGTTATTACGGTAATTGTTGCTATCGGTAGCGGACAATTACGAGTATAGCTGGGCACCACCGCAGGCTAGACACAACTTTGCTCTAACCGCTCTTTCTTGGGAGCGGGAGCTAGAATTGGAGTGTCTGATTGTCGAGAAGTAGAGCTTCTAACCATATCTTTTCAATTCAGCAACATCGGAGATTACTCGGAGGTGGGAAAGTGCTCGTACTTACCTTAGCAAACAATGGTCTTTGCTTGGGAAGTACGACTTTGGACTTTGCTTTCGATGAATGCTTGAGCAATCAGCGGGCCTTTTGTCCAAAATTGCCACCTGCGGCGGAGTTCAAGAGTCTTGTACTTTACATTTAACGCGTTGTAAAATGTATCAAGTTGGTGAAGCTCCGAGAATCCAGTGATGTGGACATGTCGGAGAAGATCTTTGAATCGATCCCAAGCCTCACTAAACGACTCATCAAATCTTGTTTGAAATTGGTAATTTCGTTCGAAGATTTGTCGTTTTGGAAGGTGGGGAGAAAACTATTTATGAATTTAGCAACGAGGACATCCCATGTCTGAATTTGATCGGGGGGGCTCTTTCTCATAGCCATATCTGGGTTTGCTCCTCGAGGAGAGAAAGGAAAAAAAGCATTCAAACTTAATTGATGTTGGTCGGGACAGTTAGATTTATCTCAAAGTAGAGGGATTTTATTGGAAAGTAACAGGATGTGGGCATGGTGGGTCCTCTTTGTCATGTCCGAAGAACTGCTTGTACTGGACAAGGTTAGCATACCCATAGCTTGATCTCAAAATTTGCTAGCTTCAATTTCAGGAACAACCAATTGCGGTTTAGTTCCTCGGTGGGAGCCTGGAGCAATTCATGCGCCATTAGTTCGATTATCAGCCATCGTATCGCTTTGGAGGTTCAGACCAAGATTAGAGTACTTGTTGTTGTTGTTGTAGACGACGAGCTTTAGAACGGATGGTGCGCCTAATGCACAAGAAATAGATGAACAAGAAGAGTTATTTTTGGTTTTGTTAGTTTGTCACAATCTATTTTAAACGGACGGAACATCTAAAACTAGACAACTTGAACCCAAATAATCTACTTACTTCACGGTAGCTCTCAAAATGATAAACGCACAGGTGAGCGGAGGAGTAGGAATAGCGCGAAGCTTATTTCTTACTGTGGGTCGTGTTCTAGGAACCGATCCTCATTCATACCCACTTTGTAGTTGTTAACGTTTCTAGGTGAGCCTGTATATCGTAAGAGACATTCTAAATGGTAAGTTTTAAATTATTTTGTTTTCGAGTGGGAACCCATAAGTTCACCGGAAGGTATTATGATAATACTCAATTGTGAATATTATATTTTGGTTATTTTTACCAATTTGTGAATTGTTATTTTCTTTTTATGGACATCTGTTTTAATATTTTGGTTTTTTTTTTGTTTTTATTGATAATGTATACTAGAATAAAAGAACTGAAAAATATTTTGTACTGTTTAATATTTTATAAAAAATATTCAGACAGATGTAAACAAGATTGCTCTATTGTAAACTAATGTTCGCTTTTCTACAGGCCTTCCCCCGGCAACGGCGCCAAAATTTGACTCGCGTGGCGAACTCACACCCCTTAAATTCCTATCTAATATGATTAAAATTAACCAAGAGACGAAATCACTGCGAGCGCAAGAAAACCGAAGCCAAGTATACGAGTGTTCCGGGACGTTATGTACCCAACGAAGCTGAAATGGAAAATCGGGCAAACGATTTGATGATTGTGTTTGGATGTCACAGGGAATGATTTGTAGCACTAAAATGTTTAATATTAAGACAAAAGCATAAAAATAGCAAAGAGAATAAGATGGAACAAGAATAAAACTAGAAATGACAAAAAACACTTTAAAACTTTAGACTAAAGCATAAACAATGTCTTCCAAATAAACTAGAAAAAATCAACTTAGCTAACCTACTATCTAAAATAAGCAAATAAAAAAGCAATTAAGCTAAGTAACAAGATAAAAACAACGGATATAACAACTGAGTTGCTAAAAAAGGGTTTAATCTACCAGTACTAACTTGTAGTTGAGTACTGCTAGGATAAAGTTTAGTACTGTTAGCGTAGGTTTAGTATGCTAAGCTAAGCAAGACTCTCAAAAAGAATTAATTAATAAGCAAACAAGCTAAAAACAGAAGTTCATTTATACGCCTTAATAAGAATTGTTAATTGGAAAATAAGCAACCTCATAAAATAAACTAGATTTGGTAAAATAAGATAGATAACAAACTAAGAAATGATATAAACTCTTAAATTAGTTTTGAATAGACTAAGGAAATAAGTTTCAACTGTAAGACCGTAAACTAATTAGCTTAATCTAATTTTAAAAGGCTAAAAAATCGTAAATAAGTTGAAATAAATTAAGGTGATAATGCTAAAAAATGGTCCACCAGTTCTAACCAGTTTTAAACTGAGCGAGTAGACTAGACTTGGGTTTTGTATGCGTAACTGAGTGTAGTACTGCTACCTTTTGAAATCCCAAGAAAATGAGAACTAGCGTACTACAAGGAAGTTTCGTCTGGTAGCTTTAAGTTAATACTAGCTCCAAAAGTGTACTTGCAGTATTAAACTTATAGACTAACTGTTTTAACATGTGGGAACTATCGTACTATCAGGTAGCGGAAACTAATACAAACACTTTCCTACTAGCAAATAAGCAAAATATAGCACTCTAAAACAGGTCAGCAGAAAATTAGAACATAAGAAAAGAAAAAATACTTACAACACCCTCTGCTCATACAGGGTCAAACAGAGAATCTACCCAAGCTGTCTGCTTGTATAAAACATGCTATGTAGGTCCATAAGCCCTCATTCCAGAATTTGGCTTATCTTCCTTAACATAAGCTGTGGTATATTTGAGGTGAATATTTGTGATTTTCTCCTGTAAACTAGCTTAACTTTTTTTTTTTTAATTAATGAAAAGACAGATTATGAGTTAAGCTTTGTGGGTGAGAGCTTTTTTGAACACAAAACAATATGATTAAGAAACTGTAACACTGGTATTGTAAATTGACTTAAAAACTTAAATTTGCATTAAAACTTGGAAATGTTACAAAGCTGAAAGCAAAAGCTGTAAATAACTGAAAATAAGCTAAGTTATATTAAAAATTAAAACTAGTTGCCTCAAAGGCTTACAAAAGGCTCTTATTTATAGCCGAAGTCTTGGACTTGCAGCTTGTGCTTCTTTTGGAGAGCAAAAATGAAGTGTGCTTGTTGTGTGAGGGGAATCTAAAGCAAATCCCAGCCTTCGATTTCTTTTGTGCTTCTGTGGAGACAATCTCAGCCATTGAAGAAACTTGGGAAAGGAGAGGGATTGCCAACATGGCATTTATACAACTGGGGGGTAGTAGGGTGGATGAAATGATTTTGGCTAGGGAGAGAAGTGGTTTTGCAGGGAAGAAGTATGGGGCGACATACAAGTTGTAACTGGGTTTGTGTTAGGCGGGAAAGATGGCTTTAGGGTAAGTTGGCAGTTTGGTCCCCTCAAGTTGTATAACTTAAATGTAATCTCTACCCGGTTTGCAACTTTGATCCCTCCTTTCTTATAACTTTGTAATGCATATTTAGAACTTGGAAGTTTAGCCCTCAAGTTGTATTTTCTTCATTTTGATGACTTTTGACTTTGAATTTACTTGGTCTTTTCCACTCCGTGCTCGGTTTTGGCTTTCTTTTTGTTTCTTTTCTTGAATATCTGTTTCCTGCACAATACAAATGCCAAACATCTATTCAATGAATTTTTGGTATGTTGTTTATTCTTTTAAGTTCGGTTATATCATGGGAAAATGGTTATGTGTAATAAATACAACATATCAAATCCATTGGAAATGGCACCTTCCTCCAAGAGGAGTACCCAACACTTGTAGAAGAATAAGATCTTCAACAGTGATTTATCCAATGAGATCCGACTAGCCTTCTAACACGAAGGATATTTCCAACTATGATTAAACCATAATCCAAGTACCTCTCATAGTACCTTAAATTCCACTTGTTATTCTTTCAATGTTGTCTGCTTGGAGTATGTAGTAAAACGCTACTCAATCTTACCAACATACATATAGCATTCAGGTCTAGACAATTGTCATAGGGATACATCAAAAGCAGCAAATAGCTCTTGGAGGTATTCAATGCTGTTCTACAGGCTTTCTACTGTTATTCGGCTCTTAAGCTTTTCTACCGGATCCATAGGAGTATTCACCGAGAAACAATCTTCACGATTAAACTTCTTGAGTATTTTCTCAATGTAGTGAGATTGTGTAATGACTCATCCCTTTGCGCTTGTCAGTATTTATTTTTTATACCAAGAATAACGTTTGCTTCTACCCCATATCTTTCATGAAAAACCTTGATGACAAAATCTTCTTAGTTTCATCAACTTGATTTTTGGTCAGTACAAAATCACTATCATCAAACTTATAAATAAATGATAACACCATTTTACCGGAGCTTATCAAAACTTGCTTTATGATACAACACTTGTCTAAATTAGGTTTAAGTAAAAACCACTTGACAACACTACCTCATCAAACTTTTGATGTCATTGTTTAGGTGCTTGTTTGAGCCCATACAATGACTTAACCAGCTTACACACCTTATGCTTCAATTACCCGACATAAACAAATACTTTCGGTTTGACTTTCATATACACTTCTTATCTAACACCATTCAAGAATGCTGTTTTGGACATCTATTTGGATGGGTCACATAGATTTTGAATAGCTGCTATGGCTAACAATTCAATTATGGTAGTGTGACGTGCAATATGATGATATGTATTGAAATAATCGATTCCTTCCTTTTGTCTAAAACCTTGGATTACCAATCGAGCTTTAAACTTGTCAATTGTACCATCGACTTTATCTTCCTTTTGAAGATCCATTTGCAACCTAAAAGTTTTGCAACCAGGGGGTAAGTCAGATAAGACCCAAGTATTATTTTCCATATTATGAACCAATGGCATCATCATTGCTCTGCTTTTCCAGAACAGCTAGCATCTCGAGATTGCATTAGCTTCATTTATAGGTTCTAGGATCTATCTTCTTGCAGCTTAAACTTGTAAGAGTATTGTGATCCAACTTGATCTCTTGATCCCTCAACTAAATATAGCTGTAAATCATAACCATATGATTTAGCTTTCCGAACTCTTTTACCTTTTCAAGGATCAGGAATCTCACTTGGAATATCATCAGTATGATCATCCATTTGAGATTCTTGTACATTTGGTATAATGTCCTTTGGTCTAGGTATTGAAGAGAAACGGTTCTCATCAAATATTGCATCTCTTGATTCTATAATTGAGTTTATATCTATAATTGAGTTAATAGAAACCGAGTCATTAGGTTCAATAACATAAAACCTATATGCCTTGGAATGCTCAGCATATCCAACAAAGATGCAATCAATACCCTTTTCACCCAAAGTTTTCCTTTTCGGGTCTGGAAGCCTAACAACGGCCCTACAACCCCAAACTCGTAAAAATGACAAGTTGGGTCGTTTCTTATACCAAAGTTCATATGGGGTAGTCTTGTTCCTTTTATTTGGAACCCTATTCAATAAATAGCAAGCCGTTAACATGGCTTCTCCCCAGAACCCCTCACTCAAACCCGAGTAAGATAACATGGAATTAACCATTTCCTTAAGAGCTCTATTTTTCCTTTCAGCCACACCATTTTGCTGTGGTGTATAAGGAGCTGTAGTTTCATGAATGATTCCTACAGATTAGAAAAATACAGGATCATAATATTCACCACCTCTATCTGTGCGTAAGGTTTTAATTAAGTTATTTTGTTTCAATTCAACTTCTGTTTTATAAATTCTAAATTTATCAAGGGCTTCATCTTTTGCATGTAGCAAGTAAACATAGCAAAACCTAGAGGTATCATCTATAAAAGTTATCACAGACTTTTTATTACCTAAAGATGGAGTTGCATGAAAATCGCACAAACCACTATGTATCAATTCAAGTATAACAGATTTCCTTGTTATACTTTTAAATGGTTGCCTAGTGATTTTTGTTAACATACAAGTAGTACATTTATTAGGATTTTCATCAATAACAGGTATCAATTCATCTTTAGACATTTCAAGCATTCTTTTATAGTGTACATGTCCTAAACGAGCATGCCATAATGAGGAATTAACAACAGTAGAAGAAGAAGACATATATACAAAATCCGAATCATCCGAAACTTTATTCAAGTTTAACATAAACATACCATTGTTATAATAACCAAATACTACAAAAACACCACACTTCGATAAGATATACTTATCGGATTCATAAACCTGCTTATATCCACACTTATTTAATACAGGACCATAAATCAAATTCTTACGAAGTTTTGGAATATACAAAACATTAAACAAAGTGATTGATTTTCCCGAACTAAATTCTAGCACTACACTTCCTTTTCCATGAACAGAAGCGAAATGATCATCACCCATGTAAAGTACATATCCGTCTTCCACTGGTTCATATGTCTTAAACCAGCAACGATCTTTACAAACATGAGTTGTAGCACCGGAATCAATCAACCACGCAATTACATCAACCTGTACATAAAATGCTTCAGAAATTAGTGAAACAGAATATTTAATGAATCTGTTCCAAACAGGCACTAAATTCTGACCTTGGTCTTGGGAATGGTCCTTAGACCCTTTTCCCGAACCACCAGCATTTGCGTTCTTCTTATTACCACTACTAATCCTTTTGATATGACCATCTTGCTACACTAACCAAACATTACCAACTTTGTGTTTCTTGTTGGAACTAGAACCACTCTTGTTCTCATTGGACCGTTTTTTACCTTTGTTTTGTTTGTTGTGTTTATTCTTACCCTCTTCTGTCATGTTAACAGAGGGACCACCAACTTCCTTACCCTTGCCCTTGTCACTGTCATGCGCCCTTAGAGATTCCTCATCGCAAAGTGACTACCAAAAGTTGGACCAAAGACAAAACATCTTTACCATTTTCAAAGTATGTATTATAAATCCTTCAGGAAGGAGGCAACTTATCAATTATACTTGAACAGAAATGACTCATATACCATTTTAAATCCATGTGTGTGTATTGGCCAAGGATTCCCAAAGGGTTCAATGTACATTCCATGACCGGTCCTAGAATCAGACCATCTTGTAATTGTTAAAATACTAAAAAGGAATTTCTTACTATAGAAGAATCCTCTGCCATGTACTTGGATTCAGTGAATCCCAATCTCCTTACCGACATCACCATTCCGTATATACATCAAACAGAGAAATCAGACATACCATTCAATTATAGTGTCCCTGGCATATGTAGTCTCGTTCTCACCACTTTGCCCTTATCCTTATTGCTTCCACTGTTGCATCTTCCAACAATTCTGGCATCGGTGTTGTCAACACATAAACCACCTTCAACGTAGTCAACAAGAAATGCATCTTTCTGTCCCTGCCATCGCCTAAGAGTCATGGTGCCCCTCAAACTTATCTAGTTTCCCAAAATTTCGTAGTCATCTCCTTCACCGTATTTCCAGCCATGATCACAACAAAATGACATTATAAAGATAACGTTTGTTAAGTTTATGGGTGTGTGTGTGTGTAGATGATCCTGATTACTTGATTAATTGTGTATCAATCCACTTTACCTGTATAAAGGTCTTTTGACCCTTATCATGCCTGGGTGCACGAAGATCTTCTAACGGATAATATAAGGAGTATAGCAATTTATGTTCTAGGCACAAGAATCATAAATCAAGAACAATGAAGGAATTGTATGTATCTTTTTCGTTCTTTTAATGAGACTAATGAATCTGTTTATAAAACAAATTCTAAAATGACAGTTAAGCAGTTAAAGTTGGTTAAAACCAACTTTCACAACTGTTTTCAGCAGTTACACGGCTAGCAGTACTAACTACTTAGTGCTAGCAGTACTAACTACTTAGTACTGCTAACAGTACTAACTATTTAGAGCTAGCAGTACTAACTACTTAGTACTGCTAGTGAAAATATATTAAACCAACTTAGTACTGCCAGCACTTAGTGCTAGCAGTAATAACTACTTAGTACTGCTAGTGCAATTTTGTCATGGTCAAAAAACATATTAACTCAACGAGTGTGTACTTCACACTTCCCTAACTCGTATCCAAGCTAAGTATGAAATTCTCATTAGTCTCTAGTAAATCGTCATTACCTAAATGGCCATTGATGACACTAAAATCACCAACATAACTATTGTCTGTGATCGTATATAACAAGTTGAAAATAAGGAAAGCAATAGAAGATAAGCCTTATACATATCAACATGTCTAATATAAGTATGTAGAATGACTAAGACGATCGTTATTGCAATGTTGTTATGTAGCCCCCTCGGCAAGATATTTTGGTAAAAGGCTTGACCACTTGGACATTTACATTCTAATTATAAAAGTAACCTTTTTTATTTGAAAACTATTATCGAGGTGGACGTAAGCATTAAACATACACTATGGATGCTACTATGTCGGTGCGCTTCCGTTAAGTCAACCTACTAGGGATAAACCATAATCAAAATCAACCCATTCATAAGTAAATGGGTGCCAATTGGTAAAGTTGTACCACAAAAAAGACTGAAAAATATAAAGGGACAACAGAGAAGATAATTAACAAGTTGGTTTAGACCGGCCATGGTTCATAATACATTCAAGACTTCCAATTGTCATCAATCCCAAACATAATGCCAACTTGGAGGATTCTGCAAGAAGGCACAGCTTCTTTGGGATGTCTTGATCTATTTAACCTCATCTGCAAGTTCAACTAGTTGAATTAAACCGCCATAGTTATAAATAGGGCTTGTGTTTAGGTTAGAACATATATTGCAAGTTTAGCTCTATTGAGAGTAAATATAATAATTATGAGGGTCGGAAAATCATGAGTGAATGTCATGACTATACACTGCAAGTGAAATTCAGGACTCTAACATCAATTTTGAATACAACTAAAGTCCAAAAAGTGGAGAATAGGGCATCTGAGGGTTTTTCACACCTATGTGTAGATTCTGAAAAACAATATCCTGTTTATCAACTACCTAGTAGAAATTAGGACAGTAACAACTATTGTTGCTTAAAACTGAAAATTAAAAAGTGGAAAAAAGTGCACTTAATCCAACAAAACTGAAAATAGAGTAGAAAGACATCTTACAATCTACTGTTAAAATATACTGACAATGCCTATAGATCACCATTTTTCATCAATCTTAAACTACCCTATAAGAGATTTCGATCAGTACCAAAACTATAACACCATTTCAAAATATATGAAGCATGGCCAGAGAAGTGAAATATGGTCGGAAGCTTTAAATGCAGGTCCATACATGCCCAGTACCATTGTAGCCTATAACTTGTGTTAAGCACATCAGCAAGACAAATTATGTTGGATCGATTCAAGGAATTAAAACGCAAAATATTTATTATATCAATTGCAATACAATTTCTATACAAACAAATTCTGTCATCATTTCTTTGTTCTTACAGGATCCTAACTATTTATATAAAATGAAACGGTACAAAGTGAACCGTTGTGTTGGTTTGTGAATAACTGTTTTTGACAGTTAATTAACTGTCATTTGACAGTTTGGGTTGGGCTTGTCCCGTTTGACCCGTGTTTGGGATTACAGAGAACTTGGGTTTGACCCAATATTCTCCCCCCTAATCACAAACATTGCTCCATAGATTCTTCAGTCCGATGAGTTGTCTCATGGTTAGAATTTAAAATCTTCGGATTGCATTTGTGAATATGTCTGCCTCTGGTATTCTCCATTTACGAATTCACAAGCTTGTATGGTTCTTCTCTTCGACGCTTTCTCTGATGAAGTGTACTTTCGTGTCGAATGTTTGCTCCGCCCGGGAAAATACTGATTTTTCATAAGTGTTATATCGCAGACTTGTATCAACTTGAATATAACCTTTTCTTCTTGATGAGTGTGTGAGTTTGGCTTAGTAACCCTTTTAACCATAATGCTATGCGAGCTAGCTAGCTGTTCAGCAATGAACTCCTGACCTCACATTGATGATAATGGCTACAGTGTCTTTTTTTTTTTGTGTTGCTCCAGCTGATTGGTGATTCTCCGTAGTAGAAGATTATGCCGTATTATCCTTTTTCCTTCTGAGTATTGACTCCATAGCTACTGTCGATGTATCCATTGTATCTTGTTTTTCCTCCGTTATTATTGAAGGTGATTCCATGATCCTTTGTTCCTTTGTTACATAGCGTAGTACTTGTCTTATGGCTTTCATGTGTTGTTCTCATAATTGCTCATTCATAAAACAAACTAAGTATCCTACAAAATACTAAGTCGGGCCTTGTGTGAAGCAGATATCTTAAGCATCCAATTAAGCTTCTATATTCAGTTGAGTTGACCATTGTTTCGCTTCTAGTATCTTTTTAGTTAATCTTGTGCCTGGATCCATTGGTATTAATGTTTCGTTGCAGTCTATCATTCCAGCTTCCTTTAGGATTTTGCTCGCGTATGTTGATTGCTTTATAGATATGTCACCATTGTTCTGAGTGACTTCTATGCCTAAATAATAGGCTAATAATCCTAAGTCGCTCATTTTGAATTTTTTTTCCATTTGAGCTTTGAAATTGTCAATTTCTTCCTTTGGTGTGCCAGTGATGATTAGATCATCTACATAGACTCCTATTAGCAGTATTGAGTCTTTTGATCTCTTGGTGTAGATTGCTTGCTCCAGTGCACATTTCTTGAAATCTAGAGACTTTAATGTGTTGTCTAGTTTTATATTCCAAGCACTGGTGCATGTCTGAGTCCAATAGTGCTTTTATAAGCCAATACCTTTTCCCTTGGTCTTGTTCTTTATGAAACCTTCGGGTTGTTTACGTATACTTCCTCCTATTAAATCCTCGCATGTAGGAATGCAGATTTTTACATCAAGGTGGATGTACTTCCATTAAATTGTTAGCAAGCTATGGCAAGAATAGGCGAATTGGTCTCCATCCTAGCTACTTTGTCTAAGTACTTCTCAAAAGTCCATGCCATGCTCTTGTATTTAGCCTTTCGTCTACTAGTCTTGCATATGCTTGATATATTTCGTCATTAGCAATCTTTTTTGGTCATTAAATACCCATTTAAGCCTATTGCTTTATGTCCTTTGGAGTAGAGTAGTTAATTCCCATGTATTGTTTCTATTGATGGAGTCTAATTTCGAACTTTCAAGAAAATTTCTTTGGATCCATTTGTGATCGGAATTGATGCTTCCCTTGTAATTCTTAGGTTTCGCTTCAGTAGTAGTGAATTCCTCAAGTTCTCGTATAGATCATTAAGTGTTCTAAAACCTCTTACTGGTGTATGGTCAAAGTGTGATGGAGAGTCTATGACTTGAATTGAGTCATTGTCACTTTGATAGTAAGATGGTGGCGAATTGATGGGTGTGTCTTGGGAATTTATTTCTGAAGATCGTGTAGAGGGTGTGTGAAATGGTTGAGAATGTGTGTGAGAGTTTCTTGGTGATGCATAATCATCATCATTATTACTTGAAAATTCATTATCTTCTTCTAGTGGTTGAATTTCATGATCATGATGTTCAAGATTTCCTATTCTGAAATCTGTCCATTCTGGTTCGTTATCAGTGTGCTCACTCATGTAATCCTTCCAATCCCATGTTTCATTCTCCTTAAACTTCACATCTCTACTAACACATATCCTTTGTGTTATTGGATCAAATAAGCGATAAGCTTTTGATCCTTGCTCGTTTCCTAGGTATACCATTTTAATACTTCTGTCGTCTAATTTCGTCAGATGTTGTGATGGTACCTTTGCATATGCTATGCATCCGAAAATTCTTAAGTTTTCTAGATTTGGCTTTCTTGTTTCTTATCTTCAATGCTAAATACCAAGAACCGTCCATAATTTGTCTCTTATATGATCCTACATCTTTTCGTGTAGCGAGACTTCTTGCTCTTCAACCTCTAGTGTGGCCATTAACAAGGTTGGTTCCAAGTCTTCTTCAACGAGGTTAGATTGCTCGTTGGTATTTGTCCTTAAAGGACATTTAGGTGCAATGTGCCCTAAATTCTTGCATTCATAGCATCGTAATTTGCTAGTATCATAATTCGTTTTCTTGAAGTTATTTCTATTATAATTCCTATGAGAGTTTTCTTTTTTCCTCTCTTCCTTAAAATTCTCATGGTTTCTTCCTTGTGAGAGAATTGGGTTTCCCTCTTCCTCTTCCTCTAAAATATTATTCCTTATTCTCATGTCGTTGTGAACATTAGTTTTATCATAGATTGTCCACTTGTTTTTGCCCTTTCTTAAACTTAATTCTTCTCATAAGTCTTAAGTCTACCTACTGCTTCTTCAAAAGTTCATTTCTTAGGTCTGAGTATTGTGTTCTATAGACGCAACTATTTTGCCAATACCTATCTGGTACAAACAATTAAAAGTTTACGTACTAGAGTTGATCATCAATTGTGTGTCCTAAGTTGGCTGCTGTTAATTTACTAAGGTTGTTAGTTTTCCAGGTAAGGTTTCTATTGTTTCAATCCTCCTTCAGTGTATACATCATCTCAAAATCAGATTTGAGTGTTTGCAACTAGCTTTGTTGGACTCTCTCTTCTCCTATTTCCTATATTCAAGGCATCCCAAATGCTTTTGCAGTTTTGTGTTTAGTGATTTGAAGTTGTTGTTCTTCTGGTAAGGCTTGATAAAGGAATGCAATAGCAGTTTTTTCTTTTTTATTATCTGCTTGGGTTTTTTTATCGTTGTTCTATTGTTTCCCATAAACCGTTTGCTTCGAGGATAATTTGCATTCGAATTGCCCATAGTGAGTAATTCGAGGGTTTTAAAATTGGACATTGGAATTGTGGTGTACTTGTAGTACTTACTTCTCTTTTTGAAGTATCTTCAGTTTCTTTTGTCATATCTCTAAGATATCTATTAAAATCTTCCAAATAAAAATTCCTAACACTAAGTGTGTCGAATTTATGGTGAGTACTCAAATTTGTGTGCCTAAAGGCTATCTAACTTAACGGGGCTAGTTTTGTTCTAAAAACTACCTTTGGAGATTTTATATTCTAAAATGAATAACCTAAGGTTAATTACTCCTTAAAATTATTCTATAAATATAGTAAGTAATATTACTAAATATTTTTTTTTCTCGGGTTCTAGGCAAAAGTTACTAATCTAGAATTATTGTGGTAACTTTCGTATATAGCCTAAAACTGTTATCTATATAAAAAAACTGAAAAATTTATATAGATAAAATAATAAAAAGGAAAAGTTGAGGGTTTTAATTGCAAAACCTATTAGGTTAAATAACCTAGTTGCCCTTTTGTTATATTGGACCGCCTCTCTTTTTGTTTGCTGTGGAGATTCGTGTGTGTTCTCCTTGTGGCGTCCTGATACTGAGTCTGTTCTTTTGACTCTTTGTTGTCTGGTGGTTTTCTCCACCGGTTGAGATGGCGATGGTGTTCGCTCTTCTTCTCCTTGATGTGTTCGTAACCACGGACTCCTTGATCCTTTTGTGCGAGATCCTAGGGTTTCGCTGCTTTGTGGATCTTGGTGAAAAACACTCCGTTTATAAGGGGTTTCTCCTTGGATAACTGTGAATCAAAACTAATTTGATTCGAAAAACGGTTCGAATTTATCGATCTTCAAAAGGTGTGTTTGTTCCTTTTGGTGTTTGATTTTCGTTCGTTTTTCTGTGATGACTTTTGTTATCCGATTCTTTTGTGGTTATTGATTTCGTTTCGAATCTAAAAGTTGCCTAATCTTCCCTTTTCTGGGGTTAATGATTTTTCCGGTTAAACTTATGGGTGAAACCCTTCGTTGCCGGTGATAAAAAATCACTTTGGTGGCGTCGTTGGATTTGCCTGGAACGAAAAGACTGTTTAAAATATAAACACGAAAATGATCTTTGATTCGTGTTTTGATTTGTTAAAATAAGTGTTTTTCTGGAAAAATCTTGTGCGGCTTGATTCGAATATGAACACAGTTCTTATTGTATTTTCTGGCAAATGATGATTTTGGTTTAATTCGACCAAAGGCTCTGATGCCAATTGTTGGATCGATTCAAGGAATTAAAACGCAAAATATTTATTATATCAATTGCAATACAATTTCTATACAAACAAATTCTGTCATCATCTTTTGTTTTGATAGTTCCTGCATTTCTGAAGGAGCTAATCTGTAAGGTGCTCGGGCCACTGGTGCCGCTCCTGGCATTAAATCGATTTGAAATTCTACTTGGCGAACTGGAGGGAGGCCGGGTAGATCTTCAGGAAAAACTTCCAGAAATTCTCTAACTACTGGTATATCTTCCAATCGTCTCTCGTCTGACTTCTTCTCCATTACTTGGGCTACGAAAATTTGACATCCCCTGGATATATACTTTTTGGTTTTTATACAGGATATGAGGTTTAGTCGAGTTTTACTTCGATCACCTCGGATGATTAAAGTTTCACCGTCGATTGGGATGTGGACGACTTTCTCGTCACAGAGAATTTTGGCATGATACTTGGATAACCAATCCATACCAATAACGACGTCGAAACTACCGAGTTTAATCGGCATAAGGTCAATTTCGAAAGGTTGGTTTAACAAAATCAGAGTGCAACCCTGGATAACGGTATTAGTGCCTACTAGGTTTCCATCGGCCATTTCAATGTCATAAGTGGTATCTAGTGTAATTGGTGGGATATTAAGCATAGAAGCAAGAGATATGGATACGAAACTTTTATCGGCTCCTGAATCAAATAATACTCTAGCTAGATGTTGGTTTAGAAGGAACGTACCCGTGACTACGTTCGGGTCTTGGTGAGCGTTCTTGTCTCTCAGCAAGTATGCTCTTCCGTGGGCACTGTTGTTTGCTTTTGGGCACTGATTTTTGTAATGTCCTTTCTCCCCACAGGCATGACAAGTCACTGATACTGGTTGTAAGTTGCTTCCAGTGGCTGGTCCTTTGTTTCTGCAGTTCCTGGTCTGATGACCCACCTTGTTGCAAGTCTGACACTTGACAGTGCAAGGTCCTGTGTGATGCAGGGTGCATCTTTTACACAAGGGAAGGTTTCCAGTATACCTATTGTTTTCAGTTGGGGTGGCAGCATAAGCCCTGACGGTTTCTTGCCTTCTATTCTGTTGTTGGTGGTGATCATTGTTGCGGTTGTTATTGTTGTTGTTACGGTTATTTTGGTAGTTGTTGTTGGTGAAGGTTCTTCTATCATCAAACTTTCGTTTATGATCATTGGTTCCTTGCACAGAATTGTGCTTTGTTACCTGATCCATTAACCTCTGGGTTATGGTAATGGCTTCCTCCAAAGTTTGAGGCTTTGAAGCGGTAACATTTCCTTCAATACTTCTGGGTAATCCCCCGATGAAGACTTCCATAAGTTTCTCAGAATTTGGTACCATATTTGGACATAAGATTGCCAACTCCTGGAATCTTCTAATGTAAGTCTTGAGGTCATTCCCTTTTACAGTCAGATTGTAAAATTCATCTTCCATTTTCTTGACCTCGGTTCTGGGACAATACTTCTTTATTAAGAGCTTTTTAAATTCGGACCAGGAAATTTTATAAGCTTCCTCTATTCCAATAGGTTGGGCGAATGAATTCTACCCGGATAAAGCTTCCTCAGTTAAAGTATCAGTAGCAAATTTCACTTTGCAGTCCTCAGTACAGTTACTACGGAGAAATACCGATTATGTTCGTTCAAACCAGCGGATGAGACCAACAGCCCCTTCCGTACCTTTGAAATTGAAAGGTTGGCAGTTCATAAACTCTTTGTAGCTACATTTTCTTGCTATAGGAGTTTCTCTTTGTCGGGTGTTCCTAGTGGTATTGTCAGTATTTGCCATGGTAGCAGCTTGTGCTTCCAAAGCTGCGGCAACACTATCAACAACTAGTTTCTTGATGGCGGCCTGAGTCATGGGTGGTGCTGCAGATGTTGATGTCCTCTTGGGAGCCATTCTATCAACATTTACAAGACAACATAAAATTAGAATCCATACAATGATATAGTCATATCACAAATCATTGTCAAAATTTTCATACATAGTGATATTGAAATCATTTGACATAGATACTTATTTGATACAAGTTCTAACAAAGAAATACACATCCTTTGATATTACATTGCAAAATATAACAGAAAATTTTGGAATCTAAGACTTCCAGAGATGGGCATTCTAACAAGCATCTGACTCATTAGGTTCCTCAGGGACTGGTTTAATTTTCAGTGGTCGCGGTATGATCCATAACGAGTTATCTAACTCCGCAAAGATAGACTCATCAAAGGGATAGTCTGGTGGTAGTGTAGTTGACCTAACCAGTGATGAAGATCCTACTAATGAAGACGGAGATAATAAAATGGGTGATCCAACAGGAGGCTCAGTATCTCTGGGTGGTGTAGGTGGAATTATATGCTCAATGTCTTGATTATTAATCATATCCATGATACCTGGGTACAAAGGTTTGAGAAAACCTGATGGTAAGAGAACCATGATACAATACATGAATAACCTTAACACAGGGTATAGGATAGATAACCATGACATACAGAAATCGGTATCATGAAACAACGATGATAATGGAATCACAACTGCATTATGTCATAAATAACTTGTCTACATATTTTACATAAGCCAAAAATTTGACAAAGTGTTTGTTATTTATGCACACATACCGTAAGTTGGATATTCTAGGACAAAAGCTGTAAAATGACAAGATCTAGTCTAGTAGTCTTTGGTCCTCCCTTGTGGTTCTTGAGCTCATGGATCGTGTCCAGAAGACTCTTCATATCTGATCGGTGATGAATTTGGATATCCTCGATGATCATCTCCAGAGTAGAAATCCTGACGTGAGCAAGAACAATCTCGTCGTCATGCCCCATTTGCTTTCTCTAAAATCCAGCTATCTAGGTACGGGCTTCTTGAAGTTCAGTTTCTAGTTGGTCAAAATCTCGCTGTATGATTACTCGACTATTACCAAGACCTTCTATCTTATCTTCCATCTGCTCAATGCGTTCAAGAGGGAGCTCATCTAAGTGATTCAAAATATTCTTGATCTGCTCCTCATGGCGCTCCAGATGCGTTACATGAGAAATTTCTCCAATCTCAAATACATGAGATGGGGCAGAAGAATCAGTAGATGAGGATGATAGGAAACGGGCTCGTTTCTGAGGTGGAAAAATCTCCTCGAGAAGAAAGAAATCTTGGGGATCAAATAGTGGTGATGGTGGTAACACTGGAGATGGAGGCAAAACAATTGGTGGAGCAATAGGAGCTTGTGATGATGGAATAGGTGATTCATTATTAGTAGCATTATATGCTTGCATGACCTTCATATACGGATCATCGTGGAAAGGTAAGATGGTTAGTGAGGCTGAACGATCCTTAGATGAATCCTCTGAAGGGTCAGAAGAGGTGTTTCCCGGTGTGGCTGGGGAATAGTCTGGTGAAAACAGAGTATAGTCAGGAGCGTTTGTAGAGGAAAAAGCATCCTCAACATCGGAATCAGATAGGATAATAATAGTGTGGGTGGATGTAGACATAACTCTGTAACAACCCAGTGGAAAATAACATAAGTTATTTATATAATAGTTATGTATCATTTGTTAAAACAAATCTCTTTACATACTATTCAGGAAATGTAGTGGCACGGAGGACTTTCTTGGATGGAAAATAGTTATAGTTTAGGTTTTAACCTTGTTCTCTATAACTCATGAGCTCTGATACCAATCTGTAACACCCTGATAATTCACATAGCAGCGGAAGCTAAATTGGGGTATTACTTCATGTATCAACAGTCATAAACATAGAAAATGACTCATAAAGAGACGTTTTGGAAAATTTAGTTATCATTCAATAATATCTCAGAGTTTTACAAAAAGAGGTCCCAAGACACATATAAAACATAAGGATTTAATGATAACAAGTTTGGACGCCTTCAAGTCCATGTCACTCCGTGCCTTAGATTTACTTAATTACCTGAGATAAACATGCTAAAAGGGTCAACACAATGGTTGAGTGAAATTCACAGGTTTGCAATATAATGGTTGAATACAAGTTAACGTAAATGGTAATAATTACAACGAATACAATTATCATGGAATACAATATTATTGCACTAAGCTCATGACACTCAAACTTTAACATGGAAGTCATATTAATGACATTTAAGGAACAAATGTCCTTCTGGAAAGGTGATTTGTCAAATTACCCATTATTTCTCAAATATAGTGCGCTTGGTTACCTTCCTGGTAAACACAAACGGGTTTGTCAGTCCCGATAGATATATCCATAATATTCACGTTCACACATAAGTGATTAATGGTTTATGATATAAAAATATTGGCAATGGAGGTAACTTAGGCAATAATATATCAGGATAGCATACAGTTAGAAAATACTTGTATTTATGGTTTATGACATGTATCTCCCCACGGGGTTTGGAAAAACATATAAAGGTGGGACTATGAACTCACCTTAACAGGAAAATCTGATTGACGTTAAAAGTGACTCAAATGGAAATAAACGGCTTCGTCACGCAACCTGGGGTAATATGTCAAGTCTTAGTTCGATTGTTTATATTTCAAAACTTTATTTCAAAACGTTTAACGTAAATATTAATTTGGTTTATTAACTTGTGAAAATATCGTATCACTGTTCGGGCTACCATAATCCAGAGGTCATGTAGTAAACGTTTGAGGAGTTAGGACACTTTAAATCGTAAATCCAGTAACTCGTCAAAACGTCTACCCAAATGAAAGCCCCTCACATGAATTTCCCCTAGTACGTGATATTAGTATTTAGTTTAAAATGAATAGATTTTATCTTTTTAAGTTTCTTCAAAAGCTAGTGGATGATAAATTATGTTAAATATTTAACATAATTGATTTATATGTTTCGATCGATGAATGAAACGATAAAAGTGTCGGGTTTTTAATAAAATCGAGTCTTATAATGTTTAAATATATTTTTATTATTTAATATAAAAATATTACATTTTATACCTTCAAGAATTCGAAAATGGTAATATATACCCTTGGTATATATTATTTAACAAATTTAATCCTTTATATAATTTTATACATTTTAACCCTATTTTAGAAAGTTGGCAAAACAGGTCCTTGTGGTTTTAAGTTTAGGTTAATTACATTTTTGGCCCGAAAAGTTTAATAGTTTCAAAAGTTACAATATATACCCCTCATGCATAATATGATTTGCATTTCTAGTCCAAATTCGTTATACTTTGTATTTTTAATCTCAAAATTAATTTGCAGCATATAGCTTATCACAATAAGCTAAAATAAGTTGGATTTACAAGCTTAAAGCTTATGAAATGAGCTTATGAGCTCGAAAACTCAAAAAGGGTACGTTTGGTTTTGAAATCATAACCCGAAAGCTTATAGCTTTTAGGGTTTTAAGGGTGCGGTTGGTTTAGGAAAACCAAACGTGTAGGCTTATGGTTTAAGAGCTTATTTCATGAGATTATAAAAAGGTGCATAAAAGCTTATTAGGATTAGAATAAGCTTAAGCTAGCTTATTAATGAAGTTCGCATGGATTAGGGTTTCAAAATGGGTCGTTTAGGGCTCGATTAGGGTTTAAGAGTTTCCAAAAGTGTTAAGCTTGTACAAATGACTTAATCAAAGCTTATAGATGATCTAAAACATATCAAGAGTTTATAGAACAAGTTGTAGGACTTACAAGAGCTTGAAATGGGTCTAAATGACTTGATATAACCCGAAAACTTTGGAGATGAATCAAGAACTCCTCTTTTACTTAGCTTGGCTTCTAAATAGCTTAAAGATCTTTCCTTGTCTTCTAGGGCTTGGCTAGAACATAGTTTTAAGGTAGTATTTAGCTTAATGGTGAGTTTATGGAAGCATGCATGTATGCGGCTATATATAGGGTTTGAAACTTTGAGTGGTGGCCAAGGTTTAGCAAGGTGACTATTAAAAGCTAGAAAGATAGCTTGGAGAGGTGTTAAGGGGTTGGAAGGGCTCGGTTCACCAAGGTTGTGACAAGGAGGTGACGAGGTGGCGGCATGGTGGTGAAAGGGTGGTGACTAAGTGGTTTACTTGGAGCACAAGGTGGTGACAAGGTGTGGAGGGTGCTAACTAGGTTAAGACTTGGTTTAAAACTAGTTAGGGGGTGTCGGGTTTGCTAGGGTTTCGGTTTAGGGTTAGGGTTAGATTAGGATGAGTGTGTGGAGTAAAATGGAGGGAAAATGGTGTTTAAATATGGTGGATTGGGGACTTGTAACTCATTCTAGAATGGTGGTACGAAATGCCTATAGATTTTGGAAGGAAATGCTTAAATTGAATGTTGTGCATAATCGGCTTGTACCTAGGGCTTAAAGAACTTGTACTAGGGTATTGGAGGGAAATATAATTCAAATATTATGCATTGTGCCCTTGTACACATGCCTTATAAGTTTGTACTTTTGGTTTGTATGAAAACATTACATGTAATCGGGGTTTTGATATAAACATTAACGTATAAATCTGTTTTATAATAAACTTTATGGATAGTACATTAAATAGATAATGTATGTGGTAAAAGTGGATATTAGAACATATTGCTTGACATATTATAACGTTCACTTGATATAAACTTTGATGGAATTGGCATTGGTAGTTGCGTGAGCTCGTTTACTTTGGAAATGTAAGTTACGTTACATAATAGATAGAATAAACCAAAAATATTTCCATGAAAATGGTTGTATTTAATATAATAGGTGGAAAATTACATTGAGGAAAATTGTGGGTTGTTATATAAAGCATCCTTATTCTTAAAATGTATTTAGTCTAGAGATTCTAAACCATTGAAAACCCCCATGTCCTCCGATACTAAACTTAAGCTAGATGAGAGTGTGAGTCAGTAGATTAGTACCAAGTATCGAGGGCATGATAGTGGTTTTTTATAACCTAACGGGTAGGAGGACCGATATATGTTTAGTGTTTCCTTTATGCCTGGTTCCCAAGAGGCTCCAAAACCTCTCACCTTGAAGCGGTTAGGCAATATCTTAGATATTATAAAGGAACTACGCATTTTGGATTATGGTATCTTAGGGGACCGGCATTGAAACCATAGTATATGCCGACCTCTTGATCATGCGGGAGTTATGTAGACTGGAAAAAAGAACTAGCGGTATTTGTATGTTCATGGGATGTTGTTTGACATCTTGGTTCTCGAAGAAACAAACCGCTCTTGCTATATCCACTACCGAAGCCGAATACGTAAGCGCCGGAAAGGCATGTCAACAAGCACTATGGATGAAACAAGCTCTCATCGACTACGACGTACAACTCGACGACGTTCCCATCATGTGCGACAACAAAGGCGCGATTGACCTTAGCAAAAACCCGGTGCAACATTCTTGTACACCTAAACACATCGATATTCGTCACCAATTTCTTAGTGTTAAATGTCCAAAATGGGACATATTCAAATACGTCGAAAACATCACCGACATTCTTACTAAACCCCTTAAACGTGAATCGTTTAACTATCTACGTCTTGGTTTAGGAATGATGGAACACATTCCATAAATCATCTTAGTTCGCTTCTCTTTCTTCTATCTCAATTCTAGTCCGTGTTCCATTCCGTGTCGTGACAACTTAAATACTTTATCCGAAGTACTTTAAGCACTTTTAGTTCGCGAAATGCAAATTAAAACGTCACTCCTCTTCGTAAATTTTTTGTCAAAAATAAGTCCAAAACCCTCGACTGAGGGCGGCCCTCATATAGGCGCCCCCTAATATATTTGGGACCGCCAGGAGATATGGGACCGCCATCAGCAGACCATAATATGGAACACTTAGACAAAAAATTTCAAAACACAAAAACAAACACTCCTTTATCTGCTGCCATTGACGAACACGACCCAAAACCACTCAAAAACTCTAAATCACCCATTAAAACACAAATTGAAGATAAAATCAACACCAACAATCATTCACAACATCTTAAAGACCATCAATTGTAAGTCATTTCATCTGTTTTCTTTCAATTTGAGTCTAGGGTTTATAATGAACACCAAAAATTGAAATTGGGGATTTTCTATTTTTCTTTCAATTTTGTACAATTAGAACTACTAGGATACAATGTACAACTAATATGCTTCTCGTAGACATAGGATTTGCTTATATTAGTGAATTTGTTGAAAAATTGATTTCGAACCAAAACCCCAATTTTATTTTTAAATCCCTCACGTTAGGAACACAATAAAATTGTGGTTATGCATTCTTAATCCAACCCAAAAACGTTTTCAAACACATGCATAATGATCTCATGAACAAATTTCGATATACATAATTCATACGTATTTTTTGACTTGTTTGGATGAGCAAAATCAAATTAAGGAGCGTTTGGATTAACTCTTAGGATGATTATTTTTAGGTCGAGTTAATCGTTACTCCACATTTGTTGCATATAGGCACACATTAGAGCTTAAAACTTCAATACAAGCATAAGCAATTAAAATATGATTTTATTTGTGTTATTTTAGGTAACAATGCCTCGAAAATCATCCGAAGACTACAAAAATACAAGACATTATATCCCTAAAATCTCACATGAATTCCGTACTCCAATAAGAGAAAAACTAATGAACCTTGTAGAACGCTATATCCATGAGGGTCGAGTGATTTTTGACAATTTTGCGGACCTAAACTATGTTCGATCTTTGTTTCATTTTGTTGAGTTCGAAAGTCTCCTTGAAATCAATGAACAAATCTGTCCTCGCTTCATACTCGAGTTCTATAGTCAATATCAAATCAATTATTTTGACGAAGGTCAAATGTTTGTCGAATTTGTGATTCAAAATCAACTCTTCTCCTACTCTCTTGAAAATTTTGCTCAAATTCTTGACATTCCTTGTGAAGGCGTGTGTGTCTTTACCGATAGATGGAGACTTGATGAGTAAGCATATGGTATCCCTTTGGATGGTCCATATCAAACCAACCCTCCTTCCATTGAGGACATCATTTCGTCTATTCGAATTGATCAAGAAGGTCAAGTCCGTCGCATCCGTCATGAGGAAGAGATTGATGTTCTTGAATATCAAATTCTCATTCGTGAAATCGTGTCAACTTTGAAGCCTTTAGAGGAAATCATCCGAGAAAACGTCTTCTGTCTGGGGGGTAATCGAGATCATGTTCCCGCGTGTCTTTGTTTTATGCTTTATTGTGTTGTACACTCCGAAAGATTTAATATTGCCTATTACATGGCGAAACGAATGGAGTGGGTCACTAAGCAAGCTAGGTTAATTCTACCATATGGTATGCTATTAACCCGTTTGTTTAAATTCATCATGAATGAATATCCCGAGTTGTACAACGAATCATATGTCTTGTACGATCGTGTCATGAACCCTCTTGCCGCTCAACTAGAGCGAAAACCCAGAAGGGATCGTGGCACGAGAAGAGGTCGTCCATCCACTTCCTCCTCCACCTTCGATTAACCATCCTCATCTCATCTCAATGATGATGATGATGATGGAAATGACGAAGGGACCTCACGTGCAAGCACTCCTTCCCCCATTCGTTATGTCAATTCCTTAACCAATCAAGTTCCTCAAGTTTTTTAAAACCCACCTAACATTGACTCTCACTTGGAACCATTTTACACCCGCCAAACCGAAATCATCAACCGTCAAGTACAATTACGAGATGAGCAACGTGGTGGAGTCAGGTCAATCAGACGAAGTCTCAGAAGGTTGTGGAGAAACATGAAGAAGTGAGCTATTAGTGAAATCACTTTATGACATTATTATCTATGTTATTTACCAATCTATTATGCTTAGGTATTCAAACTTATGCTACTTATTAGTAACTTAGTACTTAGTGTGGGTAACTTAGCTTGCCATGGATGATCTTTTGATTTTATCATCCTAAACCAATGTTTGCATGCACCTCGATAGACTCTTTGCTATATATATGATATTACGCATGCTTATCTTTTGATAAATTTTGCCTACATATGCTTCCCTCATAGAACTCATGATAGTTGATATTGTGAAGATAGATAATTCATGATAAAATAGGATTGACTGAAAAAGGGAAATTTAGAAATTTTTAAATACAACATATCAAGAAATTCTGGAAAAAGTTTCCTGTCTCTAGAAAATGGCCCCCTAAAATATTGGGCGGCCCCCTAATATATATGGGACCGCCGAGTATTTAAGGGATCGCCATCAGAGGTCACAGATTTCTCTACTATGACCCCCTGAATTTCTGTGTAGTTGACCACTATCTCATCTAGGCCTAGCTATAATTTCTGCATTTTGACAAACACTTTTTGGAATCTAAAACTTCAAACCCCATGCCTTACCTCTTCAATCCATCTCTTCCATCTTAAATCATGAACTCTTCTCTATCCCTTCACCACTCACATTCTCTTTCACCTTAAACTTCCATGGATACACAAGCATCTTCTTCCCATGGGTTCAAGAAAATCAAACTAACAATCATACCACCAAAGCAACTATTTGTTGACCTAACTAGTGACAATGAAAACCTCTCCACGCCATCTCCCATAATAACCTCTTCTTCTCCAACTCATCCAAATGCACCATCCAAAACCACATCAATCAAAACCACATCAAGTCATGAAAACACCTCATCTTCCTTTCAATTAAAGCTACAAGTATCACCACCTCCTACAAATGAACCAACCTCTCTTCAACCTCAAAATCCTTTTCTTCAAAACTTAATGGATGTTCCTCCTAGGCCATCTAATCCTCAACCTCTCCAAATTAGTCCTTCATTAGATATCACTCTATCACTATCACTAATCACACCTCTTGAAAATCTCTCAAGTCCATCTTCACCATCACCACCACCACCTCAACCTCCTATATCATGACTATCATGGATCAACTTGTATTTGTTGCTTCCACAACTGTAACCTCCATTTGAACCTTCAAGATGAGATGAACATTATGTTTGCTCATCTTGAGTATCTCCTAACCACCGCCTTTACAACCCATTTTCCACCTCAACCA
>BQNB010053522.1:1755-39974 GCA_026074375.1 Tanacetum coccineum
ACTGTTTTGAGCTTAAGACATGATAATTTTTAATAACGTGCTACTAACTAAGGACAAAGTTAATTCCAAATCGTACTAAGTTAGCATGCTTCTTTATTCTTAGAGGATCTACATTATCAGAGCCAAAATGGGTTTATGAGATATCTTTGTACACAATTTTAAAAGGGGTGTCATAACAGAGCAATTAGTGTTTAATACTCACCAAATGTTCTGTTACTAAAATAGAGTTTGATCATATAAATCAAGAGAACGAATCGAGTAATGAGATATCTAAATAATTGCAGCGTTAACACTATAACTGAGCACGTAATTACATAAATCATACCTGAAACAGAATCACACATTCGCAAAAGATGGAATGAACTGAAAGCATGTACCAAGATCGTCATTTGGTCCCAATTCAGAGATTGTGCTGAGAGTCTTTGTCGCGATTTTGTATTGTACAACCTTTTTGTCTAGTTTCATCACCAGGAAAGAATCTTCTTCTCTTTCTTCCAAAACAATACAATAAAGAGTTTTGTAAATACACCACCTTTTGGGAAACGGCTTTATAATGTCATCAATATTAACGATGTACTTCACTGACCATTCTTCAGAATACACGTTCCCCTTTTCATAAATAGTAAAATGTCGGGAACAATCACTCTCTTTAGCAACAAGGAGCAAACAACCACGACACTCAAACAAATGACATTCATAATGAACCTTCAAATCTAAGGCTAAAGGGGTTGGTAAGGCTGTTAATACCAGACGCTCATTCATGATATCAAACTTGAAAATATCATTACGGCAAACATTTCTCCAATAAATTGCATCATTCCAATAAACTCCAATTCCAAAAAAATGAAAATCATTTTCGTTAAATTGAGGCCCACAAAGACTCCAATTGCCCGTTTCTGAAGAGAAAGTGTGTAATTGAAACACATCATCCCAAGCATGATCATTGACCATTTCAGCATAAACAACTTTATAGTGAGGTGATTTAGCAGGATCAAAAGCCAACCCGAAACAAGCAATAATAGAATTGATATTATATGTGACATTATCGGGTTCTGGAATCAACCTAAACATATTAGTAAAAGATGGATTGTATACATATAACTCCAAAGACGATGTATAACATAAAAGCAAACCATTGCAGGAATGCAAAATATGAACATCTGGGCCAAAAGGGAAGTTGGTGGCGCGTAAGGGAATCCGATTATCCAACGGCACAAAATCATAACTGACTGACTCACAGTTATTCTTGTTTGTATACTTTGTGAAAAAGAGACCAGCAGGCGGGTCGAGGTTCGGGCGAAAAGTGAGGTTATCATCTTTGATAAGAGATAACCAGCGTTTGGATACGGATTTAAACAAAACAAGTGAAAGAAGAGGTAACCTCACTAAGATTTCGATTAAAAGGTCGTCGTTGGAAATAACTCGCTGCACCGATGATGATGAAGGGAGCTTTTTTGCTGTCTTTCCCATGGAGATTTTTATTTAAAACCCTAAATCAAATTTTGTTAAAAGAGTGGAGAGGATATGATGATCGAGTTCACTATACTTACTGTATTATTTGTCGTTCTCAAACAGCCCAATAATACTAGTTTTGGCTTATGGATTCTTGATTCTAACCCAAATCTCACACTGTTTCATTTTGATAGAAAAACAAGAAGGATTGCCGGGCTTATTTGTCTTTGGTTCGTTTGGCGTGAATTTATGTTACTTGTATTTTATATTACCTACACTTCTATACTTGTCATTAAATGTAGGGTAGTTTTTAAAGTTAAAGAATGTTGTTATATAAAATAGTCGTAAATAAAAAACTATAGTGTTATTTATATAATTCAAACTTTCATAGAATTGCACGTATTTGTGACCCTTGCGGTTTATTTTTAAGTTATTTGTTAATTTAGGGGTGTCCTTTGAATTTATTTTTTTTAATATATATTAAACTTTAACATTTTTTATAAAAGCATACGTATGTCAGAAGCATTGCAATGTTGCCTTGTTTTGTTCGTAATCTGGAGATCTTCACAGCGGTATTTTTTTAATGAATAAATCAATATATATGTGTTACATATTTGATAAATAAAATTTGTTATATAAAAACGTTGTAAATAACTAAAAGTTTAAAGTAGTTTTCGTAATTTGTCGCAAAGTTTGAAAGTGCGTTTTGTAAAATAAAATAAAAAACGGGCCGGCTCATGTACTGTTTTTGGGCTAAATAATTTTTGGGCTAATACTATATATATCAAATGGGCCGGTCAAACCGCAATGGTTGACCAACGACTATTGATATATATAGTAACTAGCTTAATGACCCGTGTAACATCGGGTGTATTTAAAAAAAAAATTGTAATAAGTTCTGTGTGTAAATAAGTAAGAAAAAAACCAAATGTAAACATATTTGTTATCCCAATATAATAAGATCCAAACACAACTAATAAGCTTTACCAATAAGCCATAACACACGAAATAAGCTAACCAATAAGCCTTAAGCACGAAATAAGTAAAGAAGAAAAGAGAGAAAGAAGTTAGGGAGAGAAAGCTAGAGAGAGAAAGAGAGTGGTATGATTACTATGTGAAAAATGGTAACCAACACCCTCCTAACATGCTAGGAGGGTGATATTTATAGTCCAAGGCCTTATGAGGCTCGTGAGCTTTGTGTTGTTGGGTCGGGCTTGGCTTGTGTTGGGTTTTAACCCGAAATATAGACATTATTAGCTTAAAGTCCAAGCCCGCTGAACCCGACTAACCTATTACATAACAAGACTAATTACGACTAAGATGACCGATAACATTCTCGTTTGACTTATATAAAAATAAGGCTAACAATCTCCCCCAATGTTGAGGTCTTCTTTGATCTCCTCAATGTTGACGTTCTAGATGTAGGTTATCTTGATTTGACTTTATCTTTTCCAATGTAGAAGATATGACGTTTGAGCTTTGCCTTCTTTGGTATTGTCTTCGTCTTTTCTTGTTTGTAACGACTTTGTTCATTCATGCTTAAGACAACCGATGACTTTCTTTCGGTGTCATTTATGTGATCCTGATCTTGAGCCTTCATCTTTTGACTTTTAGTTCTTGAGATCTTTAATCTTGCATTATCTCCTTGACTTGAATCATCTTGATTTGACTTTCTTGATCATCTTGTGCTCTTGACCGACATACTCACACTTGTTGCATTCTTGTTTGACTTATATAAACATAAGACTAACAATCTTCCCCAATAGACGATTCTTTATTTGACTTTGAAGAACTTTGATGATGAGGAAGTTTAGAATCAACAGTCTTAATGATGAATGATTGACTTTAAAAGCTTGAGTATGAGTATGTAATGAATCCGACTTCGCTGGAATGGGGCTACAACACTTACGTTTGTACATGCATTTGAATGTTAGTAATAAACAACAGATATGGACGAATTTGGCTTTGTCATTCGTCGAGATTTGGTTGCAATAACTTTTAGTTCTTTGAGGACCGTTTTACGATATAAATAATGTACCTGTGATCCACTAGATTCATTATAAGAACCTCCTTGACAAGGTTTCCAGCTCAAAGTGTTAGATCCTCTAACGCATATGCATTAGATTCATTGTACTTGCTAGTATCTCTTTACCGAACACCTCAAAGCAGGCTACCTCACTAATAGTATTGCTACAAATAGAACGATAAGAGTGAATCAGATAGTTACTATCTTTCTGATTGAGTCGTCAATTCATTTACTGGACCAAATCAATATCCAGTTATCACAAGTTCGATTCATCTAGAATCTTGCAAGTCACATACCGCAGAGCTGTTTGATGTTGACTCTGGAAGGATTTTCATTCATCACTGTGAATACTAAAGAGTATCACTCTGAATGTTCTGGCAAGATCAAAAGGATAATGCGTAGGACTCTTTGATATCAAATGTTGTTTATTGATTAAACAACAAGTGTTATACATGGATTGTGTCCTAATGAGATTTGTAATTTGATCTCTCTTGGCTCTAGACTCGATTTGTGCACTTTGGTTTTAGTACTCGGAGGCTAGAGCTGACTGCCACATATTCAATATCAACGATCTCGGAGTGAGATGTCAATAGATTACGTGTGTATCTCCGTGACAAATGAGACAAGTCTCTTTTGAGAGAAACTCTAATGGCTAGGGAGGGTTGTGCATTGCATTACAGGGTCCATGACGGCTTTCTTCAATACTAACGATCATCTTTGTGATTTTGATAGATTATGTATTGACCCGGTTTCTGTCTAAGTTGTGTGGAGGGCTGCTTTATTTTTACCCTTTATCCATACATTTCTTTTTCATTCTTTAACCCCTTCAATGCTTACCAAGACGTCATTACTAACACCTTGTTGTGATTGTTCCAGTGTTATCTCAACCTTAGTAGGCATTTTTCCCTTATATCATTCATCTCCAATCATACCTAAGGACTGCTATTTCTAACTATGGAATATCCATGGGTAGATCCCTCCTATTCTGGTTAGATCATAGGACTTATACCTAACCTTAACCACCTTATGACTTTATTGATATCGTGAGTTAATTGGTTGTTGGGTATAGAGATCGAACCATAAAGCCATCCATTGTTTTCCAAAATACCCCCTTCACATGTGCATCGAGATTCGAAAATGGTTTCGCACATGTGGGTAGAAGTCGTACACTTAGAGTCTTGAAGATCAGTTTCTTCTATATCACATTTTAATTACATTTTCTCCCCTTATTTAAAATAATAAATTGTGAAAAACTAGAAGGGGGGTTGAATAGTTTATCGCTTTTTAAATTAATGTTATGTTTGTCTATAAAAACATAGATTTGATTTTATGTGATCTCAATATGTGCACAATTTGAACAATGCAAGTAAGTGAATAAATAAATATGAAAGACAAGAGATAAGAGTTAGAAAGATCAAACCACAACACAAGGAGACACTAAGCGAAATGTCGAGTTCTAATCCTAGCTAGAACCAATCTATCACAACTAACCACACCACTTCATGATAATTCACTACTAGACTTTACTTCACTACTTATCTTCACTTCATAACTTCTCTTCACTTCACAACTTCACTTCGCCAAAACACTACTACGATCACACCAATCTAACACTACTTACTAAGATCACCCTTATCTAACTATACTTACAATGATCACAACAATCTACTTATTGTACACAACAATGATACACACCTTCACAATATACACAAATGATTTACAAGATATAACACAACTACACTACTATACCAACTATACTATAACACTTCTTTACTTGATCATAAGAAGTATTCTTCTCTTGCACTTGAGGAATTAAGCTTGGATCACTTGGAAACAAAGCTTTATGATTAAATGATCAAAGGATTGTAGGAGAGTATAAACTGATTTAGAATAGAAAAAAGTGTGTGCAAAAAGTGAGAAAATTAGTGGGAAATAGTCCAGTATTTATAGGCAAACTGGTCTGACAATTTGTTTAGGCGGTCCCTTTAAATAGGGTGTCAGACCCCTTAATTATTAAGGGGAACGCCCTTATAATTAAAGGGGCCGCCCAGCCTCAGACGCTCCCATTTTTGTCTTTTCTGGGGGAGGTGTTTTCTAGAACATTTCTAGCCGTTTTTAGGTAGAAAATTTGAATTCAAAATATTTATTTGAATAAAACATTTCTTTTAAATCTAAAATTGTTTTGTAAGAGATATAAAATGTTTGTGACATTTTTATAAAAGATGTGTGGTTGAATAAAAAAATTCTTTTGATCATGAAATGCATTAAGCATATGTTTATTCATACCTTTAAGTGATTACATTATCAAAATGAAAATTTACTAATAATTACTTGTTACGAATAATTTTTCATTGATCGTTTTTACATTTTGTGATTATCAAAACGTAGAGAGGTCAAAAAATATTAATAATGTTTTTAGAAATTATTTTTATCAACAATCTACCCCTTTTTGATGATAACAAAATCTAAACTCATTAAATGTAAAATTCTTATTAAACAAGTACTTAGTGAGTTTTATTTCTATTTCTCCCTCTTTTTGTAGAATCAAAAAGGCTTCATCGATGAATGTTAGTAAAACTGACGGCATAAATGCTCCCCCTTGATGTGTACTCCCCCTCGTTCGAGGGCACCAAGGAATCGAGCTATGGTAACTTTGCTACAAAAACAAGTTAGAAGGACAAGACAACAATTTTTAACATATAGCAAAGAAATAGGAAAAATACTAGAATATGTTGATATGAGATGTTCAACAATAAAGACAATCAAGTGTATAAAACTAAAACCCATTCATATAACATAAAAATTATGTATAAAACACAATCATGCATACATCAAATAGAAATAATATGCTTGAAGCATATTAATACAACATATATAGAATTAATCTACAAAGATCCTCACATTTCTAGAATTCCATAGGACTTGCTTGCAAAAGGTTTTGTTGAAAATTATTTGAAAATGGGTAACTAAATATAGAGTATGTCTAGTTTGGAGAGATTGATGGTGGTGGAGTGTTTGGAAAGGAAGGTTGTGAAAGCATGTGTTCTATGTATGAGAACATGTATTGGAGTTCATCTCTCAATCCAAAGATGAGAGTACGGTTGTAAATTCAACACAAACACGAATCTCTATGTGCCTCAAGAAGGTTCCAAGGAATGGGATGACCAAAGATAGGTAGAGAAGGTTATGGAGAATTAAATTGGACATCAAGTAGGGTAATTAGTGAAAGGGTAATAGTGATGTCTATTGATGCATTTTCATGAGTTGGAGGTGGTGGAGGAACTCTTGGAGGAGGAGATGTTAGTGAGTTCAAGTGATTATTGGTTGATGGTAATGTGGATGATGTTGGTGATTTGGGTGTCTAGTCAATGGAGGATGAAGAAGTATCTTTGGTTGATGGTGTTTTTAAAGGTGCATTAGGAGCACTAGGGGATGAGAGTTGATGTTTGGATGATGAGGTTTTAGTCTCATCATGAGTTAAATTCACAAACAATTGTTTTGATGGAATGATGTTAATTTTTGGTCTTTTGAAAGCTTTAGAAATAGAAGCTCTAGTGGATGCCATGGTGGTTTATGGTGGTTGATAGAGAATGAACAAGATGATGAGATGGTGGTGATCATTTGGAGGGAATTTATTTGATGAGAATGGTTTGGAAATGGAATAGATTTTAATAGGTTTAAGAATTTCCAAAATATGTTTGAATTTTTTAGGTAAGGATAGCTGAGGCTAGGTAAAAGGGAGTCAAAAAGCAAAAAGAAACAGTAAAATCCGTGAATCAGATGGCCGGTCCCCTTAATTAATGGTCGGCCCCCTTATCTTTAAGGGGACCGCCCTTATGAATTAAGGGGGCCGCCCATCTGGTGTTTTTTAGACGACCAAAAATTTGATTTTCGTAAAAATTGTGAGAAAGGTTGTGTTTTGGTGGTCAATTTGCAGCAAGTCCCATGTGAACATATATATACATGAAATCAAGTATATCATGTATGTTTGCAACAAATAATATATAACAAGAATGCATGATTATAAAAGCATACTAATGATTCATAGAAATTAAAGGTCCTAAGCAAATTTAAACAAGTTCAAGTTCTTCTGAATAAGTTAGGTTGTCATCACACAATCAATTAAACATAAACATAAGTTCACATAAAGTCCTAAACCAATTACTCTACCAACCTAGTCACCACTCAACATCTTCACTTCTTCTTCTTGCCGAAGACTCCTCGCAATGCCTTGCCAAATGACTTGAATCCGCCTCTAAGTTCCTTATTCATTTGTTGTGTTTGATTGAGCAAGTCGGTTTGACGTTCAAAGAGAAAATCATCATTTTGTTCAGAAGAAGTGGGAACTTCATATTGTTGGTAATCGAGAGGTCTGAGAGAGTTTAGGTAAGTGGTAGGAGATGGGGTACTAGCACAAGAAGCACCAACATCCTCATCTTCATCTCCTTGGTGAGATAAAGATCCACGGTTATGATGGGCAGAGGTTGAAGAGACGGAGTAACGGGCTTTTCCACGATCACTTAGGGGTCGACGGGTTTGTCTTAGAGCAAGTGGACGCATGACTTGTTCAACGACAGTGTAGATGCTACTGTCAAGATAAGGGTAGTGTTCCATGACATGTAAAAAGAGACGTCTCAAGAACATAGTATAAGGAAGATGGGCTTTAGGAGTTGCTCGTGCACTTTCAATTCTTTTAACAAAGAAATAGGCAAGATTATATTATTGCTCGGCTAGGATACAATATAATATATGAGCAAGGCAATCTGAGAGATGGTCCCGGTGTCCTCCTAATCCGAACACATTCTCATAAATGAGTTAGTTCCATCTTTTCAAATCTTGTCTAAGTTCTTTGGTAAGAAATTGATTTGGTGAAAGAATGACGTTTTTGTGTTTGATTTTGTGGTTAGAGTCAACACATTGAAATTGAAGAAATTGATGAATTTATTCAGGAGTAGGAAGGTTGGTATGATATGGTCCTTCATTTGGGAGTATGCAAGAGAACCAATATCCCATTTGTTTGTGAAGACGGATTGGCCATCAAATGGAATTCTAAGAATTTGACCGAATTGTTGGAGAGAGAGAGAGTGATGAATTCATTTTGAATCATGAAGGAGATAAGAATGACTCTGGATTCATCTTTTTGAAGAGTGACTTGACTATAAAAGTCCAGAACAAAACGAGGGACAATTGGCTCATTAATTTCGTAGAGACAATTGAGACGTATGTTAGAAAAACAACGATAGATGTGATCTGATGTGTAGTAAAGTTGATCAACAACTCTACCCTCATGAATGCATCAATTTTTAATAGGTTTGTAGAGGTGTGCTATAGTGGGAGAGATACCAGGTGTTTGGGATACTTTGGAAATGTAAGAACGGGTAAGAGAGGTATCACCAATGGTCGCTCGAGGCATGATTATCACCTAAACAAGACAACAACAAAATAAATTATTAAAAGAATTTTTTTTTGAAAAACAACAAATGTGGGACAAGGATTACTTCGACTCTTGATGAACACTATTATGAATTTTCTTAAGTATGTTTACTACAACCTGGATTCATGAGATCCATGAAATATGTAGGCATGTTAATTAAACCAAATTACTTGAATTTTAATAGTGTCCGTATCCTCTGTTACTGAAGTAGTCTAGGAATATCTTCATGTCCTTACTCTCAATTTATGAAAGTCTGATCATAAGTTGATATTTTTTATTAAGTAAACGCTTGACTTGAAGTTGATCGAATAAGTCATTGATTCTGGGTGATAGGTAAGCTTATTCAACTCCCGGTGATTGATATATATTCTGAAGGATAAGAAGAAAAACGGATATCCTGGATATATACCTTTTGGTTTTTATATAGGATATAAGATTTAGTCGGGTTTTGTTTTGGTCACTTCGAGTGATCAAAGTTTATACCATTGAATAAGACATGGAAAGACTTTCTTGTCGCAGAAAATGTTGGCATGATACTTGGATAATTAATTCATACCAATGATGATGCTGAAATAAGATTAATTCTGAAAGGTAGGTTTTACAAAGTCAGAAGGCGACCCTAGATAACGGTACTATGAAATAGTGAGGTATAAAATAGAATTGTATTATATCGTGAACAACTTGCCTTTATACTTTACATAGTCAAGATTTGACAAGTGTTTTTATTTATACCACACCCGTGGGTTAGGATTCTAACATAGCTATAACTAGGATCTAATCTAAGTAATTCGAGGTCCCTTTGAGGTTATTGATGCATTCCTAGTTTTGACGTCTATCTTGTTGCAAATCTGACACTTGACAGTGCAAACTCCTGTGTGATGCAGGGTGCATCTTGACATGAAGGAAGGTATATATGGTATTCCATTGCAGGGATAAGTACTAATAGTTTCTTGTCTTCTATTCTGCTGGTGGTGGTTATGATTGTTGTGGTTATTTTGATAGTTATTGTTGTTGCGATTGTTGGATTGGTTATTGTTGTTGCGGTCATTGGGGTAGTTGTTGTTGTCGGTGGTGTTTCTTTCATCATCAAACTTTCATTTATGGTTATTGGTTTTCGATGTACAGAGTTGTGTTTACATACATGCTTTATAATTTCTCTGGTCATGAAATGGCTTCTCCATTTTTCCAATCTCGGTTTGATGATAATACTTTTCTATCAAGAGTCTTTTAAATTCAGACCAGGTGATCTTATAGGCTTCTTCTATTCCAATAGACTGGGTAAATGAATTCCACCAGAACAAAGCTTCCTTAGTGAGGGTACTAACAGCAAATCTCACTTTGTTCTTCTCGGCACATTTGCTACGAGAAAATATCGATTCGGTCCATTTAAACCAGCGAATGAGACCAACAGCTCCGTCCGTACCATTGAAGTAGAAAAGTTGGTACTTGTAAACTTATTGTATGCGCATTTCCTTGCTACAGGAGTTTTTCTTGGTTTAGAGTTGGGATTGTTTGTACTTGCCATTATTGTAGCTTGTGCTTCCAGAACTGTGGCAACGCCATGAGCAACTAGTTTCTCGATGGTAACATGAGTCAGGACTAGTGCTTCAGATGTTGACATCCTTTTGGGAGGCATTCTATCAACATAAGATAACACGTAATAAGAATCCATATAATGATAGGTCAAAATCACAAGTCATTGTATAAAAATTGAAATCTCATACTTAGTGATATTGAATATCATTGTGTGAGTTCTAACAAGAAATACATATTCCTTGATATTACATTGTAGGATATAACAGGAAGTTTTGGAATTTAAGATTTTCATATATGAACGTTCAAACAAGCATTTGACTTATTAGATTCCTCAGGATTAGTTCACTTTCCAGTGGTCGTAGTATGATTTATAATGAGTTATCTAACTCTGCATAGATAAACTCATCGAAGGGATAATCAGGTGGTGGCCTAGTTAATTGATGAAAGAAGACGGAGTATAACAGAAATTACATCTATGATATGAAGGTAAGGTAAAATGGAATTCCAACCTTTATTTTATAGATAACTTATCTTACATAACCTAAGATCTAACATGTGTTGCTACTTATACTATGTGTCCTTAGATAAAAAGTGATAAAGATAAGGTTTCGATCTAGTAGTCTTGAAGTTTATTAAGTGTGTTCAATAAGATTCTTCATATATAGTTGATGGCGATCTTGGATATCCTCAAGGGTCATTTCTAAATCAGAAATCCTAAAGCGAACAAAAGAAATCTTGTCTCTCTGTCCCATATGCTTCTTCTGTAGCGGGCTTCCTTAAGTTTGGTTTTCACTTTATCAAAATACCTTGGCATGATTATCCAATCATAAACAAATCTTTCTTCTTTCATTTTTCACAATCATTGTAAAAGAGGGTTCTTCAAAAAAAAGTAATTCAGAAGCTTTCATGTTTGTTTTCTCATGGTTTCTTCAATGCTCATAATAGAGGTTTTCCCTAATTCATATATCTAAGGTGAGATAGGAGTATAAGTTGAGACTGCTATACAATCACACTAAAAACTTGAAAACAATAAGAAAAAGATTACACGAGTCAAATTCAAGCTTCGTTAAGGGCACAAGCTAGGCGAACGTCGGGTTATAAAGGTGTGAAGCAAGAGAGGTTCGAGTTCTTTCACTGCCACCATCTTTCTCGCTTGGACCATCGTAAGCTCCTTTCTATTCCTTGCTTAACGATTTTCATGCTATGTCGCATACCCTTATGATATTCACACGACTTATAACCAAAGCGTGCCTGATAAGTACGTGCACATACGAACACTTTAATCGTGGCATACATAAAATGCCAACATATAATAAATTTGTAAAAGAAGTATCACGCATGAAATAACAACCTGAAACAGACCTTGTAAAAGCCACATTAACCTTGGTAAACCGGCCAAAGACCTCGACCATGCTTAGACTATATATGGCATATAATGAACGCATGCCTTATGCTTGCGCACGCATGCTAAACCCATCGCAACACACATAAAATAACAATGTGTAGCAAAACCTGTAAATAACATACGGTAATGTACTAGCAATAAAGAAACCAGGAAGACCCCATTAATCTTAAACGCACATAAAACTTGCTATTTTTGACTCGTTAAAGGTTGACAAACCTTAGGGTTTTCACGTGAGATGTGAGGAAAACCCTCACATGAAACCCACGACGTACGACATAGATTTAACCAGCTAATAGATAATGCATGCATGTTGCTTAACAAGCAAATAGAAAAGAAAAGCAGTGAGTATAAAACTCACTGCTATTGCGTCGTTAGGCAGCAAAAAGAAAGGAAACGAAGTGAAACCATGACATATATACATACACATGGGAGGGGTTACGTTGTGAAGAAGAAAGGCATAAGCCAAGTGGGTGCTACCCACTGTCGAGCGACAGAAAACAAAGAAAAAAGAAAAGAAAACGCAGCAGCTGCTGTTGAATTGCTCCATACACCGAACGACCTTGTGTTTAGAAATAAAGTCTCTCGTTACTAAATAAGGGTAAGCATGCGAAAATTGATAGAGAAGTAATATATATACATATGGGTTTTCTGCAAGTATAAATACAAACTAAAACAGTGAGTTTCTAAACTCACTGTTGTGCGACTGATTTGGGCAACAAAAAGAGAAACAAGAGAAGGAGAACCATGTGCTATATATATACATATGATAACTATATAGAAAGCCTCGAAGAAAACCTATACATATGTGTTAACAAGAGTGCGTGAGTGGGAGCAGGTGACACCACAAAGTGAATGTCAAACCTGTTGTTGGTGTGCGTCAGAATCAGAAAGAAGAAAAGAACAAGTGAACACGTGACATATAATATATATATATGAGCCTAGTTGTGAAGGAGATACAAACGAAAACAGTGAGTTTAAAACTCACTGTTGTGGCGTCGGTTAAAACAGCAAAAAGGAAAAGAAAAATGGCATAACATGAATCATTTTGTGAAGTCATGTGATGGAGTTAGTAAAATATAAAAGAGTATCTTTCTCTTAGTTATGTCAAGTTGACATAAAGATATCCATGCTACTTTGAATTATAAATCTTGATATATAGATATACATTACATGCGTAGCTATCGGACTCTCGGTTCGAGCTTCAAATGGGTTGACAACCTAATAACAAATATAGTTATTGTAACAAGTATATCTATGTTGACGAGTATAGTATTTTAACGAGTATAAGTTGGAAGCGATATTTTTGATGATTTATAATTGTTAACAATGAAACCGAACTTTTAAACGAGTTTATCTCGGCTCATAAATTTTAGTTAACACTAAAAATATTTTCAAAAACTTATTTGAGTTTAAAATATGAATAAAAGCATGAAACGAAAGAATATTAAATATAAGTACATAAAGTATAGCAAATTAATTTACGACGGCGATATAAATAAACAAACGCGACGAGAAGATATATGTACTTAATATCATACAAATATTGTTTACATTTAGTAGATGTAAAATCACACGAACACGTAAATACAAGTGCGTCACATAATAATGTTAACAGATTCTATTGTAAAGTCGTCACAAGAGCCACGGTATAATCGACACTTTGGAAAAACATAAAACGTTACCTCATAAACGACTAAGCCTTTTGACCAATTGCATAATTCATTGCATATGTTTAGAATGTAGACTCAGACCTTGTCATAATTATTTAGGTGTTTGACTGAGTCACTGGTTGACGTGCTTTAATCCACTATCAATCTTAGACGATTAATTGTCAAGGTGAGTTTTCATAGCCCCTACTCTACTGTTTAAATCATCTTTTGGGGTGAGAACATTGCTTATTTTAAACGTGTGAATACAAGTACAATTACTCATTACTGATTGGTCTAAGTCCCGATTTAACCCAAGTTGCTATTTGCCCGATTCATCATGAACCGTCAATCTTTGTGAGCGCTTGTTGAGCGCGAATGTTATGGATAGATCTATCGGGATTGACAATCCCTGTTTGTCTTGGACTGACATTAGTCAAGCAAACACAGTTTCATTTGAGTCAGATTACAGGTGTCCCGGGTTAGACACCTGCAAGGGCATTCATTTATTGTTGGTATATGTTAAAACGGCTTCGATGTCATTGCGCTTATACAATATTAATAGCAATTTATTGACTTTTATCCTGTTATATTGTCATATGTGGATGAAATCTTGTGATTCACAAACACTACATTTTCTGCTTAAACAAACCTATGAACTCACCAACTTTATGTTGACATATACTTTAGCAAGTTTTTTTCTTATGATAAGATATGAAGATGCTATATGAAGGCTCATGCATTGCGTGTCATTTTTCCTCGTTATTTGGATATCACTTGTCCTTTAAAACAACTTTTTATGTATCTTCTATTTTATGCTTCCGCTGAATGTTAAACAATTTATTATTTCCTAATTCAAGTGATCTGTTTTCTTAAAACGTCTCATATAGAGGTCGTTCTGTATTGCTTAGAAGTATGATAATCATGAAGTCACGCCCCTTCGGTTGCCATTATACTATGATATTTTGGGGGTGTGACATCTATTACCATATTTAGGAAATTAGATTAAAAAGCTAGCTCCCCAAAACTAGAAAAAACCTTCTGTAGAATCGGCACCCTCGGTTTCATGGGTTCAATGGAACTGGCTTTGCTGCACAGAGAACCGACGGCAGCAGTCTTGGTTCTCAAATTTCCAAAACTTCTAGTACTGATCTAAACGCATTCCTAATCCTGTTTTTCCTCTTCACTGCTGATCAAGAGTATACACTTGAATATCCTAAGGGCTTATGGGCAGAATATATAGCTTAAATCCTACACATTTTACTATGTTAAACACCCGTTAATTTTATTAAGGGAACAATCAAAAGAGCATACAACCCTAAAGATTAAGCATTGAAGTTCAAATATTTTGGTTTACAACACAACCTTAAAAATATCCAAACATACGTAGATCAAATAGAGAAGTGTTTCACGGGATTTCATGTTCCAAAATATTTAAAGCAAATACACCCTTAACATATACTCACATCATTTAGCACACCTTTACTTCTTCTTCCCAATGTTGGAAAGGAAATGACCAAAGCACTTGAACATTCCCTTGGTTTGTTTGAATTCCGAGGACTCTCCTCCTTTGATGGGTGGAAGTTGATCAATGTAGGTGAGAGGATCAAGCGTGTAGTTATCCACCATATCATTTTCTTCTTCTTCTTGATGAGGAGTGGGAGAGGGTGACTCAAAAGACTCCGTAGGAGTTAGAGTTTGTGGGCGAGGTCTTTTCCTTTAGGCATTATCCTAAAAACTCGCTTTTCGGAGAAAGGAATCATCACGTGATCTACAAGATAATGGACGTCCTTGATAGCATAAGGGTGAGAGATGCGAACATGCTGAAAGAGGCAAGTGAGAAGCATTCCATAAGGGAGTGTCATAATGTCACTCTTGGTTACACTTTCCATTCTTTTGGCAATGTAGTAGGCAAGATTGAAAGGTTTTCCAATAGTGAGACAATAGAGCATGTAGCAGAGACAAGCATTAGGGTGATCCTTGTTTCTGTAAGACTTATGACATTCTCACTAAGGATTGTTTCTTATTTCTTGAGATTGACATTTAGTTCGGAGAGGACCATTTGGAAGGGATCAAGGGTAGTGTATACCCCTTTGACCTTAAGGGTCTTACCAAGAGGTCTTTCATAGAAGAGAGCATCACGGATCAACAAGAAATCCTCATGGGGAGGTGGATAGATGTCAGGATTTGAATCAACACCATTTGGTAGGGATGAGATGGGCCAATCGGGTGTGAGCACACAAACTCCTTGACAAGGAACACGAAGAATACGAGCAAACTCCCTGAGTCAAAGAGAAATTTCAACATTTTGAATGATAAAGGCGATAGAGAGGGTTCCATTCAAGTTTTGAATAAGGCGGACAATTTTGTAGAATTGAAGAACGAACACCGGGCAAATTTGTTCGTTGATATCGAGTAGACAATCAAATTGGATAGCCGTGAAAGTTTGGCGAAGGTTGGGTTGGTCTTCTAGATAGGAGGGGTCAATAACGCGACCTTCATGGAAGAATCAACGTTCAAGAATTTTGTAGATTTCTCTTTCTTGTTCGTTAAGTCCTTGGGTTCGATAGTACTTGGGAATGTAAGAGGCGGTGTTGTGGTGATCGACGTGGATGGATTTCGGCATTATGATCCTAAAAAATAGGTAAAGTAAATCAAACAAAAATATTTTGACAAATAATTTTATCGTATGAACGTCTATACTCGAACCATCAAAACTTGACTTAAATCAATGTTATTACATTTCCCCCTTTTTAAAATCACTTTTCATCCAGTTTAACAATGTCAATATATGTTGATCGAATTACCCTTTTTTAAAATATTTTTTTAAGGAATTTTCCTTATCAAGTTTATATGCATGAGTCATTTTTCTAACGAAAAACAAGATGCAATTCCTAACTAATGTTATCATATATGTTTAATTACATTAAATTCGTCGATGAATTTGATTTTAACATTGGAAGCCCTAAGAACAAAAGGAAAGTAAACCTAGGTTTAATTTGACAAGATTACTTAAGAAGAACACTTACAATGTGATAGAACGCACGTTTTGGATGTTGATTTTTCGATGAAAATGACTAAGGATGATGCAGTTCGTCAATGGTGGTTTTTAATTTTGAAACAGTGTGATGATAAAAACGAGACGAGTATTCCTTTACTGTCAGACCCCGGTTCTGCTGGTTCTGTTGGTTAAATGGAACCGGCTTCGTTAGCCGATAGAACCAGTGAGGGTTAAAAGCGAAAAATATTTTATAAAAAATTTCTTTTCCTTTTATTTATGTAATATACTTTATTATTAGTTTTTGAGATGGAAAAAGTTTATAATTTTTTTTGTTTTACTTTACGTGATGCGGGGTATGATGAAACGAAAAAAATAGGAAGAGCTCGACAAGTCTTTAACAAGGAGACAAAGAAAATGCATTACGTATATTTTATTTCAATTCATAATGCGATACAAAGTATGGGAAATACAATGGCAATATAAGCAGCTAAAATTAAGAATACGTCTCCATGCGGGAACTTGAAGATTGGATAGAGGAGCACGAGTAGCGAGATGATAATGACGATCATGACGGTGCTTAGAACATCCAAAAGAGTTTCCATGAATGGTGTTGCTCGGTGAATCCTTGAGTGAGAGGGAAAATGAAGTGGTTTTGATTTTTAAAATGGATGAGAGTGGTAGTGGAGGAGAGGAGTTTATATAAAAAAATAGGCGTGCCGTTGGTTTTATGGGAGAATGTAAAAAAGGTTTGAATTTTGAATGAGTAGGTTTAATACCCGCAATATCATGTTTAGATATCATAACTCGGATGAGAAGCAAATTATTTGAAGAAGTTCTAAGGAAGAAGTTATTGAGGTGTGCTAGACCCAAACATTAAAATCACATTTAGGGAAATATCATAAAGCACGTAGCATATTATAATTAATTCAAAGACAAGATATAATTCAACTAGATTTAGAGAAGATAAGGAATTGTGTACCTTTTAGCGTTTTGAGTCCGCGAGAAACAATCATGACTCGATGATGGTTTGTAATTTTTTTTAAAGTGTAAATGGTTTAAAAGTTTATTTTGAAGAACCATTTGAAAAAAAATTGTTTACATCTTTTATTTATAGATGGATTAATCCAATATGCTATTTAGAGTCTAAGTAAAAAATGAAACCATTTTATCAGATGCTGCGGTTCCATTGGCTATTCCTGGCCTGTTCCATCCTTCCATGGAACCGGCTTATTGGGCCAAGTCTAGATTTCAGCCTAATCCAGTAATTTTTGAAAGAACTAAACATTTTTATACCCAAAAAAGTTAGTCACAAAATATAAAGAGAAGAGGTTATAATGTACCTTTTCGAGATGTAAAGATTTGGAGATCGCATCGAAATTATTCGTGATCAAATTTGATGATCCTCCAATCAACCTTTTAAGGAACAAAATACATAGCACAAATAGATCTAGAAAAATATTGTTCGTAGTTTTCGAAATTCATTTGATCGGTTTTTAAAGATTTTAAAATTCAATATATTTTAAAAAACTTTGGTAACCTGCTCTTGATACCAATTGTGGAAAACTAGAAAGGGGAGGGGGGGGGGGGTTGAATAGTTTTACCAATTAAAATTTTGATTTAATTATTTTAGTTGGTTTGTAGATCTCTATGTATATATTATTTGGCAATGACGCTAGCAATATGAATGTAAAGGATATAGCACACAAGTATTTATAGTGGTTCGGTTACAAGGTCTCCTACCTTTCTCTACTCTACTCCCCGAGTCACCTACTCGAGAGTTCGAATTCACTAGACACCAAAACTCTTTCAAGTGACGGAGAAGCCTCACAACATCGCTTACCATTTATGCGGTACTAAGCTAAACATCGGGTTCTTATATGGATGAACCAATCTTATACTTGCTTGCCTTTATACGGTACTAAGCTAAATACCGTGTCCCAACATGGAGGAACAAAACCCCACAATGCTTACCCTCTACCAGATGCCAATCAATACACCAAGATCTAACAAAGGTAGATCCGTCCTCAAATATATTATCTAATACAATATATTTTCCTAAACTTATCCAAATGCTCCTAACACTATATGACATACATATTGATTGACAATGAAGATGAATGATGCTTTGAGATCAGTAGTTAGATCTTCATGTGATGAGAGATACTTGTACAAGTAGACCTTGATGCTTGATCTCGTATGCAAAAGTAGGCAAAACTTCTCCTATTAAGAAATTCACCAAAACACTAAAATGAAAAGAGACATGATCAATGATCAGATTTTAACTGAATTTGAGAGTAAGAAACTATGTTATTGGATGCCTAAAACAAGAGAAATAACTTGGTATTTATTGGCTTGAAATTTACTATAGCGCGGTTCCGCCAGTTCCATTGCCAAGATGGAACCGGCCAGTGCAAACCAATAGAACCGGCTAACACTGTAGCCTGGTTCTTGGCGGTTCCATTACCACAATGGAACTAGCCAGTGCAACTGGAAGGAACCGGCTATGTGACAAGAAATCCAAATTTAGATTGCAAAAAATCTTTTCTAGATTTGTTGTGAAGTCATACATGATGTATTAAACCCTTTTCTTTTGTAGAAAAAAATACCATTTAAAGTATACTTTGTTAATATATATTTTAGTCACAAATTGTACATTTATTCTAAAAATGTTATTATGTGTTTAGTAAAATATAACAACGCGAATGTGTAAATCATATGATGTGTAATATTATTGGAATGAGATAATAGTTGAGTTAGAAAATTATTGGTTTAAAACTCAATAATCTTTATTTTCTACTTCCGATGATTTTATGTTTTATTATCGACAAAACATGGACAGGTAGTAAAATATAAATAAACGTTTTTACGGTTCATTTGTATTAACATCAACCTTTAAAAGCCTTTGTGTTTAAGGAATGGATTTCCTTAAGCATAGGTAGGGTGTTTGAAGGTGGGAAATGTAGCTAAGAATATGATTTCTTTATGGATGCCTAGTGCTTTGTTTCCGAAAGACTAGATGAATGGTGAAAAAGATTTGAATGCTATGTTTTACTATGATGTCTGATAGTTATGTCAAACTTCAGCTTGTATGTATCCGAGGAAGTAGTATTGTTGTTAGTATTAGTTGTCGGATGTTTCAGAGTTTTAGGCATGTCCAATTCTATTTTCTTATTTGTTGTAATCTTTGTTTGGAAGTTAATATATGTTTACCATTTTACTAAAAAAAACTATATATATATAACAGGGCATGTCACAAATATAAATACTATATAAGCATCAAACCACAACACAAACTTAATCAACACAACAAACCACACAAGCATAAGCACAATGCAAATATAAGTGTAAAGCGATAAATGGAAATATAAAAGTAAAGCGAAAGGTAAAAGAAGGCGTAAACCGGACCTGTCGATTTATAGTGGTTCGGTCACAAAGCTCCTCTTCTCCTTACTTCACTCCCCGAGTACCCAACTCGATAGTTACTTCACTAGTCAACAAGCCCCCTTCTCGACAGAGAAAACCTTACAACGTTGCTTACATTATTTTCTGACACTAAGCTATATGTCGAGTTCTTCTTCTGGTACAACCAAACCCGTTATAACAAACCTTGTGTTTTATGTTTTAAGGCCCAACTTCACAATATCTCCTTCATTCTTGAATCTCAAACTCAAAACTCATCTAATGCTTATTCTCATGCACCACCATCACCCTTGATCCGTCCTCCTACCAATGCTCAAGTTGAATTTCACTCAAGCTTTTGTCATTGTTGTAGGTACACTCGAAATCATTTCCACTCCTTGAGAAATAAGATCAACTTCATTTAATTTCTTCTCACCCGTCTCATACCTCAAACTCGCGCCCTACCAAACCATGAGTCACCTACCTCACCCTTTTCGACCTACAATAATTAAACATTCTAACATGTTTAATTTCTTCAAATAATCGTTTATCCATCTTTTGCTTGTGGCATCTTCTAGATTTCAAGAATTCATTAGTCTAGCTTTATGTTCCAATGCGTCTTCATGTTATGTTTATCTATTGGGTAAAAGCCATAAATTACCGACGTACTTTCCAAAATTTCCCGACTTGAACCCTTTACTTTTTTATTAACACCGAAACCCACGTACTTTCAAATTTTTAACCGACTTGAACCAAACGTTTGCACCGTTAGTTATTATGTGGCAACGTTAGTCCATTTAGCTAACGATCGCTTTGCATCGTTAGTCCTTTAACAATAATTTTCTTTACATGATTTTCTTTATATGATTCTTACGTTTTCGCTCGTTTTTTTTACGTTTTTGTCCCTTTTTTACGTTTTCGTCTGTTTTTTACGTTTTCGTACGATTTCAACCGTGTTCGTACGATTTCGTCTGTATCTTACTTTTTTTACGTTTTCGTCTGTTATTTTACGTTTTTTTACGTTTTCGTACGATTTAAAAAACCGAAAGAAGATTTAAAAAAACGTACGAAAGCGTAAAAGAACAAAACATGGGAAATCATTTTTTTTACGTTTGTTCTTTTACGCTTTCGCACATTTTTTTAAAATCTTTGTTCTTTTTTAAATCGTACGAAAACGTAAAATAACAGACGAAAACGTAAAAAACGTAAAATACAGGCGAAATCGTACGAACACGGTTGAAATCGTACGAAAACGTAAAAAAACGGACGAAAACGTAAAAACATACGAAATCGTAAAAAAAGGACGAAATCGTAAAAAAACTGACGAAAACGGAAAACAACGGACGAAATCGTAATAAAGCGTACGAAAGCGTAAGAAACCAGACGAAAACGTAAAAAACGCGCGAAAACGTAAAAAAGTAGGCGAAAACAAAAAAAACAGATGAAAACGTAAAAAAATAAACGAAATCGTAAAAAAGGACAAAAACGTAAAAGATCGAAATAAAACGTAAAAAATAGACGAAAACGTAAAAAGAGGACCGAAAACGTAAAAAACGGACCGAAAACATAAAAGATCCGAAGAAAAAGCAAAAAAACGGACGAAAACGTAAAAACAAACAAGATTTTAAAAAACCAGACGAAAACGTAAAAAAACGAACGAAGACGTAAAAATCGTGCGAAAGCGTAAAAGAACAAACGAAAACGTAAAACTAGACGAAATCATAAAAAAACGGACGAAAATATAAAAAAACATACGAAAGCGTAAGAAACCGGACGAAAACGTAAAAAACGGGCGAAAACGCAAAAAACAGATGAAAACGTAAAAAACCAAACAAAATCTTAAGAAAAGGACAAAAACGTAAAAAAAAACGAGCGAAAACGTAAAAACCATATAAAGAAAATCATATAATGAAAATTATTGTTAAAGGACTAACGATGCAAAGCGATCGTTAGCTAAATGGACTAACGTTGCCACGTAATAACTAACGGTACAAACGTTTGGTTCAAGTCAGTTAAAAATTTGAAAGTACGTGGGTTTCGGTGTTAATAAAAAAGTAAAGGGTTCAAGTCGGGAAATTTTGAAAAGTACGTTGGTAATTTATGGCTTTTACCCTTATCTATTTTATCTTGTCATATTCATACCATTAAAGTATGAATCTATCTTATTATCACTAGTATTGCTTGCAATCTATGTTTCTTGTATGAGTTCCTTAAGTGATGAATGAAACTACTTTATGGTTTACTTGCATGAATTGCTATATTGCTACTAGTTGGGAATATATTCTTGCACTTATACTTCTCACTTTGTTTTGTAGCAATACTCTCATAAGTTTGATCCCTTGGTGCCCCAAACGAGGGGGAACATACATCAAGGGGAGGTCTTGACATCGTCGATTTATTTCTCTCTATGATTCGACGATTATCCTTTTTGACTTCGCGACGAAAAAAGGGGTCGAAAGAGCAGACTCAAAACTCTTAATAAGTTGATAAACACAATTATTTTTACAAAAAATAGCTTATATTTGTTGTCATCATCAAAAAGTGCCATGTTTAATTACAAATAATGTCTAAAAACGTTATTTATAATTTTGACCTCTCGATGTTTTGAAGATAACAAAATGTAAAAACGTTTACGATAAAAATAAACGTTTACAAATTATTAATCGTAAATTTCCATTTATAGTGTAAATCACTTAAGGTATGTATAAACAAATCATTAAACATGATTAGTGATCAAGAAAATAATTTTTCTTAACCATCACATTTTTACAAAAATAAATATATACAAAATACTTTTTAATTAAAAGAATGTTTTATTTAAACATATAAATTCAAATCTGGTTTTTCCCCAAAATAGAATCTTCTATACCAGATAAAACCTTCCCCACTAAAAGACAAAAAGGGGAGCATCATTCTACGGCGGCCCCCTGATAGGCCTGGCAACCCCTAGATATATCTGGGACCACCGGGACCATCAGCAGTTACCGTTAGGTTTTCCTGCCTATAAATACTACACTATTCCCAGCTTAAAAACAGACCCCTTTGCATGAATTTTTTTAGTCTTCTCTCTCTCTAAAAACCTTCTTTCTCTCACTAAATCTCTTGATCACTAACATTGTTTGATCTTGTTTCAAGTGATCCAATCTCTTCTTTCTCATCTCTTATCTCCTCTCTATCAAGTGCAAGAGAAGAACATTCGTATTCGTCAAGAAATGAATTGTTGTAGTCTAGTGATTTATCCTTCTTTCTTCTAAGAACCAAATCTCTATCTTGATTATCTTGTGTGATTGTGTAAATCGAATAGTGTATAAATCCGATAGTGTAGATCTTGTGATTGTGTATTACTTGTGAAGTGGTAGATTGGTTCTAGCTAAGATTAGGACTTGACATTTAGCTTAGTGTTAGAAAATAACGTAAGCGACGTGTAAACGGTTTTCTTCGCCTAAAGGGAGCTTGTTGACATAGTGAAATCTCGAGTAGGATACTCAGAGAGTGGAGTAGGGCGAAGATGAGCTTCGTATCCGAACCACTATAAATCTTGGTGTCTTGGTTTGATTGTTCCTTTCCTCATCTCTTTATAATGTTGTGATTATTTCTTATTGTTTGTTTAGTTATAACTAGTAGATACATACATTGTTGGTTGGTTGAACATATACTCGGATCTAACAATTTTTAGAAGTAAAATTTTAAAATGTAGATTAACTGATAAACTATTTAACCCCCCCTTCTAGTTTCCACACAACTAAATAATTTTTTTTTCTAAAAGACAAATCAAGTGATAATCAAAATAATCTGGAAATTCAAGAATATTTTGAACAAAATGATTTGAAAGTTCAACTACAAGCAAAGGACAATGTCATCAGCAAACTAAAGGAAACAATTCATTTGTTGAGAGAAAATGCGAATCCTGCTAAAGGGAAAAAGGACATAGATGAGATTGAAACAATACACATTGAATTGGAGCATAGTGTGGCAAAATTATTGTCTGAAAATGAGAAGTTACACAAAGAAAAAGAGCATTTAAAAAAGACTTACAAAGAACTTTATGATTCAATTAAACCATCGCGTGTTCGTGCAAAAGGATAATGTGATTCTTTAATTGCTAATCTATATTCTAAGTCGATGGAAAATGCAGATTTGAAAACTCAAATTCAAGAAAAGGTTTTTGCTAACGCATCATTAAAAATGAATTAAGGAAACTTAAAGGAAAGAATGTCACTGACAATGTTGTTTCAAAACCTCATGCCACTACTATTGCTCTCCACTACTATTGCTCCAGGAATGTTCAAGCTTAATTTAGAACCATTAGCTCTGAAAGTCTTGAAAAACAAGGATGCACATCTAGAATATATTAAGCACTCTAGGGTACATGCAGACATTCTTTGGGAAATAGTCGAAAGCGCCAGATAATTAAACCCTCTAGATAGTAACTTAGACTCGGCCTGTAAGTATGTTCAAAAAATTCAAGAAGTGTTGGTCTATATTAGAGATACATGCCCTTGTCTAACAAGACCTGGTGAGAAATTAGTTGCTGTTGTAACGACCAAGAAATAGGACAGAAAGGTAGATTTGCTGTCCTTTATCACATCCTTATGCAATACTTAAAAACATGTTGTTTCCCACTCAAACCAAAAGGACTCTAACCAACCTTTGTATGCATTCTTCAGGAATGTAATCAGTTGTACTGGTGCTAGCGGATCAAGCTACAGGCATACAAAGAAAATAGGGGAGTCTCGAATCAATCAAGTAGCACAAGTCCAATAAAGTAGAAGACCAATCTAGGAGCGTTTAATTAAGTCTAGGGAAGAATAAAAAGACCGTGTTTTGTTGCCAAAAACTATATGTAATGCTTTTGTCATGAAATCTGTGTGTTAAATGCGAATTCTAATTTTGTTTATGCTATCTGTTATGAGCATGCATTGTTTGTTGCTAATCATGATTATAAGCGTTCTTGAGTTATTGTTTCTTGATTGTGATTGTGTTGTTTAAGTCTAAACCTGCTTAGCGTCAAAATAAAAAAATAATAAGATATGGAAACCTACGGTAAAGTGTACACTATAAAATTGGTTATAAATGTGAAAACCTTACAGGAACGTACTTTCACTATAGTCAGAAATAAGTGCCCGTTAACTAGGTTCACCCCCACTAAAGTAGTGCCCCTTAAGGAAACAACTACCAAATCAATAGTTACACCAAATCAAGGACTTATGGTTTATAGTAGGAGACCCAAAGCAACAAAATCTGTAGGTTAGAGTAGCAAATCAAAGATTATAGAATCTAGGATTTTTAACCAATCAGAACCCACTAAAACTAGGGAATCTTGATTTCCAATGTTCCATCTTCTTCTCTTATCAATTGCAGGTTGTCCAAATTGTTCTGTGGTATTTGGACTCCGGATGCTCCAAGCATATGACCGAAAACCGCTCTCAGCTCAACAATTTTGTCAATAAATTTCTTGGTACTGTCAAGTTTGGTAATGATCAGATTGCTAAGAGAATGGGTTACGGTGATTATTAGATCGGGAATGTTACAATTTCTAAGGTTTACTACGTTGAGGGACTCGGACACAATCTTTTCTTCGTTGGTTAATTCTGTGACTCGGATCTTGAAGTAGCTTTTTGTATACATACATGTTTTGTTCGCAATCTTGAAGGTGTTGACCTACTCACGGGATCTCGGGGAACTAATTTGTATACATTGTCCATTGGCGATATGATGAAGTCCTCTCTGATTTGTCTCTTGTCAAAGGCTTCTAAGACTAAGTCTTGGTTATGGAACCGATGTTTGTCTCACTTGAACTTTGGCCCCATTAATCAATTAGCTAAACAAGGTCTTGTTAGAGGTCTACCTAAACTAAAATCTGAAAAAGATCACTTGTGTTCTGCATGTTGGATGGGAAAAAGCAAGAAAAAATATAATAAACTAAAATATGAAGATACCAACCAAGAAAAAACATTATCTTTTGCATATGGATCTTTGTGGGCCGATGCGTGTCGAAAGTATTAATGGGAAGAAATATATTCTAGTGATTGTTGATGATTATTCTCGGTTTACATGTGTTAAGTTCTTAAGATCGAAAGATGAAGCTCCATAGTTCATCATCAAGTTTCTGAAAATGATACAAGTTCATTCAAACGCAACTGTCAGGAATATTCGCACAGATATTGGTACATAATTTGTCAATAAAACTCTGAGAAGCTATTATAAAGATGTAGGCATCAATCATAAAACATCCGTGGCGCGTACTTCACAACAGAACAACGTTGTCAAAAGACGAAACTGCACTTTAATAGAGGCTGCTCGCACCATGTTAATTTATGCTAAAGCTCCATTATTTCTGTGGGCAGAAGTAGTTGCCACAACTTGTTACACCCATAACCATTCCCTAATACGCCTTCATTAAGGAAAAACACCATATGAGCTACTGCATGACAAAAATCCAGATCTTTCCTATCTTTACGTATTTGGTACACTTTGTTATCCAACTAATGACAGTAAGGATTTAGGCAAACTGAAAGCTAAAGCTGATGTTGGTATTTTCATTGGATATGCTCCAGATAACATCAAATATTTAATACTTTTTGGTGGCAAAATACCCCCTGTATTACCTGCAAATGTTTCACTAACACTCAAAAATGAGATATTTTCTATCATTTTGTAGTTTTCAAGTAAAATGCAGGAAAGTGACAAGAAACAAGGGAAAAGGGACTCAAAGTGTAAATATTTGAACAATGGTACGATGTAACACCAAAAATGGTTACATTGTAACATATATTAAGCAAGTACGAAGATCAAGGACAACGTTACAACGTAACACCATATCTAGTTACGCCGTAACCATGTATTTGTAAGTAAATCTTGCCAAAGTAAGAGTTACGACGTAACACCATATCCAGTTACACCGTAACCATGAAGATCCACTAATATGGAATGAAGATCACGTACTTATAGACATTATTTGAAGGTTACGGCGTAACACTATATCTGGTTACGCCGTAACAACTGCTTAAATATGGAATGCCATGTAAAAAGGTTACGACGTAACACATTTATAAGTTACGCCGTAACAGGTTCAATACCTATAAATTGAGGCCTCATCCACGCTATTTCGACATCACTTCCTCCACAGCCAATTGGAGAGGCGACAAAGGCTTCCAACCTTCCAAGAATTCGACTTGGAGTCTAAGGGAGATCACACTTTATTTACTTTTTATATTTAATCATTCAAATACGAATACTGTAAGAATTATGAGCTTTCAATCTATGATTTCTTCTATTTCTTGCTGTGTTTCCGTTATCATGAGCGGCTAAGCACTTAAAGTGCTGGCCTAGTTATGTAATTACTGTTGTTATGCTGTTTATTTCCTGTTAGATTATGGTTTTATTAGATATTCATTGACTATCGTGTAACCCTGGGTTTTGGTAGTACGGGTGGTTTGGATCTGGCTTGCACCATTATTAGATTAACTAGTCAATATGGGATCCATCAGGTACTGGGGAGGATCACTAACTCCTTACCTAGTGTAGAAACTAACCGGTCACCTCACTTATCACTTAATATACTTAAAAAGTATAGGAACTCTTTCAGAGGGGTTAATCACTGCAACCTGGATAACCTACCTCCCAGATGATTTGGGACTGATTCGGAATCACAGAGATTATAGGATAGACTAAATATGCCTATTCAAGTCTATCGACCTTAGAAACCACTAATGAAACCATAGTTTAATATTGCACAGGAAAGCGTTTTCATAACAGTAGTAATGAAGTAACTAGGTTAGCACGTTTTCTCTCTTGATATCTCCAACTCTTTTAATTTCCAGTTATTTATTTTATTGTTATTTATTTCAAATCAACTCAAGAACCATTTTAAAAACGTGACATTTCAAATTAAAACTAATTACAACTTAGCTCTTGGGACGACCTCGGATTTACCATTTTATACTACCCACGATCGGTTTCTCTACCTGTTAGTGCGTTGTTAGGTAGATCAAGTTTTATAAATTTTAAACTTGGTAAAAATATATTTTAAAATAAAATACGCACCAAGTTTTTGGCGCCGCTGCCGGGGAGCTAAAAATCATAATTAATTTGATTATTTCATTATTTCTCTTATTTCCCTAAACTCTATATCCACAGGAACTATGGCAGGAGTAGACATCGATACTCTCACCATGGAACAATACTTAGCATTGCTACGAGAAAACCAGGCACCGGGCGTGGTTAAACAAGAAATCAGAGGCAATGTCAATTTCAAAATCAAGAGTCAATTCATGCGCGAATTAAGGGAAGACACTTTCTCCGAGAACAAAGACGAGGATGCTCACGATCACATTGATCGGGTCCTCAGCATCGTTGGCTTATTCAATATTCCCGGAGTCTCTAAAGACGCAGTCATGCTCCGAGTTTTTCCCTTTACTCTTACCGGAGCCGTAAAAAGATGGGTGGACAGACTCGCCCCAGGAACTATCAATACCTGGGATCTCCTCAAAAAGGCCTTTATCCAAAGGTATTGCCCACCTTCCATGACCGCAAAGCAGCTTGAAGATATTCACAACTTCAAGCAAGAAGGAGACGAATCATTATACCAGGCCTGGGAGCGGTATAATGACCTGCTATACAAGTGCCCTACCCACGACATCAATAGTCATCAAAAGGTAAATATCTTTTATAAGGGTTTGAGCACTATGAACCGTCAATTTCTTAATTCGCAGGGACCAATTCCCGGGATGACAACAACCCAAGCTCTCACAGCGATTCAGACCATGGCTGACCATTCTTAAAAATGGCATGACGGAACGACGCGCAGGAAGATTGGAAGCAGTAGTAGCAATGATGGACTAGCTGCTTTGGTAAATAAGTTGGACAACCTGGGACGAGACATGAAGAAGCTAAAGGAAAGTGTTCATGCAATCCAGGTTGGATGCTAAATTTGTGAAGGGCCACACCTCGACAAGGATTGTCCCCTCAACGAGGAAGTTAAACAAGTTGAAGAGGTCAGATATGGAGATTTTAGACGAACAACGCCCTTTAACGAAAACAATGGAGGAAAGTTTCGTGTAGGACCACATGGATACTACACTAAGATTGATAATCGTCCACCATATGGCAAAAAGAGACAAAGCTTAGAAGAACTATTAGCTAAGCATCAAGAGGAATCTGCACAAAGAAGTACTGAAATGGAGGTCTGGATTAAGAAGCTTCAAAAGAATGCTGAGATTAATACTAGGAACCAAAGTATCTCGCTCAAAAATTTAGAAACCCAGATTGAACAATTGACTAAGGAAATTCACTCTGATAAAACCCTTAACTCATCCTCAAAACAAATTAAAACAGTTACTGTTGATCATGAAACATCTGGGCTCAACAAACTCCATAGAGTGTCCTTCATATCAGAACCTGAAAGTGATACTCCTGAAGTTTTACAACACCAACTGCCACCTAAAGAGTTAAATCCGGGAAGCTTCACACTCCCCTGCAGGATCGGTAAATTTAATTTTTATGCCATGGCTGACCTAGGTGCTAGTGAAGGACTAATCAAATAACATACTAGATGAGAGGGAAATATATTGTTTTAGTGAGAGAGAGGGTTGGATAAACACTTAGAGAGAGAAGGTAAACATATATTAATGTATGTAAAAATGAGCAACCAACCACCTCTCCAAGGCATGGAGAGGTGTATAAATACTAACCTTGGTCGGCTATGGATGGGCCATCATGGGCTTTCCATGGGCTTTTTCTTATCTTTGGCCCGGTTAGCTTACTAAACAATACATTGTGGACTACGAGCTAAAAACGTAAAATACATGAAGTGACCAATCCTTTTTTGGATTCCTAACAATCTCCCCCTAAGGGAGGTCAGTCCAGTTTACAAAAACTTAAGCTCTACATTCTATGAATGTCTTCACTCTTTAGCTCGTAGTCTTGTTATCATGTTCTTTATCTTGTGAATCTTGATGTAGCAATCTTTAGACTTTTAGGATTTAGCTTGTATCTTGTTCTTAACTTGTATGTGATCTTTTGAGCTTCTTAAGATCATCAACCAAGCATAATCTCTAGTCGACATCTTGTAATCTTTGCCTTCTTGTGATCTTGTGACTTCTGAACCGACATGCTCATACTATTCTTGATGTTTAAAAGTGAGTGTACCCATCTTTCTTGATATTCTTTAACTTTAACACTTCGTCACTTCGAGAAATATGTTCAGTATCAGAGTGACGGAAACTTCTTTGAAATTCTTTGACTTTAATACTTCGTTACTTCGAGAAAGACGTTTGGTATCAGAGTGACGGAAAATTCTTTGAATTTAATACTTCGTCACTTCAAGAAAGACGTACGGTATCAGAGTAGTGGAAGTCTTGAAACATGTACTTGAGCTTTCATGATGTCTTTAAGTTTGTCGGTCGGGTATGAGCATGTGGCTATGAATCTTGTGAGTTAGCTGGAATCAGGTACCTTCACCTCCATCTTTAAGTATCCTGCATTAAAATAGTTAGCAATAAAGCGGGGGGACGAATATGGCTTTGACATTCGCCCGTGTTTGGTTGGATTAACCTTCGAATCCGTGAGGATCGACCTGTGATCAGGTATATTCAATTTAAGAAGAATCTCCTTGACAGGATTTCCAGCTGAAGTATCAAATCTTTCTAACACATGTGTATCAGATTCATCAAACTCAGCATGTTCTCATTATCAAAACGTCTCAAAGCAGACAACACGATAAGAGTGAACCAGCGAGTTACTATCTCACCGATCGAAAAAAAATTGATTTAAAAATTAATCGACGTGTCACTTGCTAAAGTGGTTTTGTGACACATCGAGAGTGTTAATCATTTCAAAAATTCATCAATCGTTGATCCATAACCTGGAACAAGTTTGATTCATATATAATCGCACCGTTGTTGCTTTCCAGTTGTTACAAAGATTTGATTCAATAGGGAGAACGCACATGTCATCTACCATGAGCATGTTTGATGTTAGTCCTCAGCATGATTTCCATCTCATAGTAAATGATATCACTCAAATGGTTTCTGGCATGAATCACAAGGATAATACGTAGACTCTTAATATTCTCTTGTTATTCACAGGTGTGATTTATCATGCTTAATTTGACAAGTGTCCTAATGAGAATATGGATGATCATTTTTTTGGCTCCAACTCAATAGGCAACATTTGGTTTTTAGTGATCGGAGGCTGGAGCTAACTGCCACCTTTTCAATATCGACTAACTCGGAGTGAGAAAGTCGATAGAAATGTGTGTAATCTCCGTGAGAAATGAAACAAGAGTCTATTGAGAGACCTTGAGTGGCTGGGGAGGGTTGTGCATAGCGTCACTGGGTCCATGACTGTCTTCAATGTCAGACAACAACTTAGTGTTTTCGACAGTTTATGTATTGACCCGGTTTCTGCCTAAGTGTATGGAGGGCTTCTTTCTTTTCACCATTTATCCTTATATTTCTTTTTCATTCTTTAACCCCTTCAATGTTTACCGAGACTTTATAACTAACATCTTGTTGGGTTTGTTCCAGTGTTATCTCCATCTCAGTCGGCATTATTCCCGATTGTTACTTTTTCTCCTTTTGTATCATACCTAAGGACTTCTACACTAACTAGTGGATATCCCTAGGTAGATCCCTCCAGTTCTAGCTGGATCATAGGATTTGAATACCTATGCCTAACCACCTTATAACTCCATAAATTTAAGTACAATCGGTCCTTTTATGTATCCATCAAATCAAAACAAAATCATTTAAAAGTCAAGCAAAAGTGTTTTGATATAAATATCAAAAGATTTACACTTTGAGAGTTTTTCATCATCACAAAAATCTCCCTCTAAACATGTGCATCGTAATCGTAGTACATGCTAAGTCTGGAGTGCATTGAGTCCATTTTATTCAATCACATTTTAATACAAATTAGATGCAGTTTAATCACATTTTCTCCCCTTATCCAAATGTTAATCCCTTGATATTTTGGATATCAATTGATTAAACGTTCAGGAACAAAATGTTACACACAATCTATAAGGAACATTTTAATGGTCCCCCTTAATTTATGAGGGTATACAAGACAGTGCTGAGTACAATAATTTGAAAATTTTCAAATTTACTAAGAAATTCTTGAAAATTTTGTACTCGAGCACTCCTTATTATCACCATAATGTGTATACTACATATATACAAATTCACAAGTTTTTTTTATTCACGAGGAATGACCTGTTATGATGAGGACATCATGTGATAAATCATATGGTCCTTTGCAGCAGCCGAAAGTCTCCCTCGTACGGTCTCCCACCAACAAATTTCTCCAAGCTCCGCATAATCCTCATGATCTTTAGCTGTTTATAAATTGCCTAGATCATAGTTGCTGCTTTATCTCTATCACTTTGTCTCTAGATATTCTGTGGCAGATACTTCATCCGAATTCCCTTTAGACGATCATTAAGAGCAGTCTGAACATCATTGAGTGTATCGTCACTAAAATTGTGTAGTTCATCAATACGTATCAATCTGTTCTTCTTGTCTTTGTTCTGGTAAATGAATCCTCTAGGATTAGACTATGCTGAATAAGCTTCCCTTCATTTAAGATCTGATATGTACGTATCCAGCTTTGTGAGGTTGAGTTTCTTTTGGTAACTTTTGACACCTAATTTAAGATCTTCCACACGCCTTTGAATGACAATGCTTCTTGTAAACATTACAAGGAGACATTAAAAGCTAGGCGTTCTTCAACAGTGAGATTTCTCAATTTGCCTTGAACAAGAAGAAGCAGCATGTCTTCAATGTCTTGAATGCGAAGCCTGTTGAAGTCGCCTTCTTTGAATTTGTACAGCTTGTCATCATCTCTACGAACAGTGATCCAATCCAGATGCTTGTAGTTATGCCATTCGACTATTTGAAGCTTTGTAACAGTAATGATTTTGCGTTTGGAGTAGACATCTCGAGTAGATTCTCTGTTAGCAGCAAATCCATAGAATTGTTATCGTTTTCGCCCCCAATGTGAGATTCCCCAGAGTGCATGTTTGTCGTAGCTAACCGGCACTGGACTCGACATTGTGTTAGGGACTAAATTTTTAATCCATTTGATATTCCTGTACTCTGCAGCCTTGGTCTTCGTCACTGAAGTTGTATATGCTCGGCTTGAGACCCCACCACTTAGATACTTTAGGTCGTTGTTGATGAAGTGATCGAAAGGTACGACACGACGACCTCAAGAATTAGGTATCAATAGTAGTGGCTTTCGCAGATCATGAGGATATTGCTGACCTTCAGGGTTGTTCCAGTCTAATTGATCAGTGGTTTCCTTGTATACTTCTTCAAAGAAATATTCAAGTTCTACCAGACTCTTACATGATTCTTTCATCAGCTCGAATGTTGGACTGGCTAATAATTCATGATTTAGAGTATCAACTTTAAGCCGGTTCATCATGAATACTGAGAAGTCAAGAGGAGTGTCCATCAGCTCATTAAAAGACTTATGCGTATCTTCCATCTGGGCCAAAGAGCTTAGCCAAGGTTGAACAGGTTCATGAGAATCAGGCAAAGTCTTGTTCTAATCACGATCAAGAGTAGGAGGTTTTGCTGGTTTCTAAAACCAATCAGGAAGCTGAGAGGTCTCTTCATCAGGTTGATCATCAGTAACTCCTGTTTCAAACTCCTAATATGTGGGTTCTTCCAACTCTTTGGCAGCGTGCATGTGCTCCTCTACTTGAGCTGACTCGCCAGCAGACTTGTGATGAGCTTTGGACCCTTCAGTAGACTTGCCAGTTGTCTTGGAGGTCTTTTCCTTTGGTTCACTGGTAGACTCTGGTTCTTTTCTAGCTCTTCTTCTCTTGGACCCTCGGTTTGATCCAGCGGAGGGTTCTTTGTCTTTATCCTCATCATCTCTACGTCTTTTAAATGAAACAGTATCTCCATAAGTGTCAAGTATGAGCTTGTCACTTTTGTAAGCGTCAACCAGTGCTTTGTAGAGATTCTTTTGTTCATCAGATATGTAGATTGACTTATTGCTCTCCATCTTGTCTATGAGAATCTTCTTCAGCTCTAATTCAGATAGGTTGGCGACTATACATTGAGATGTCTTAGATTCATTGGATGAACGAGTCAGAACCTCAGCTTCGAGTTGTTCATTGACAGTCTTTTCAATTTTCGGCAAAATCTTAAAGACTTGAGCTTTAACTTGTTCCTTGACTTGATCCTTGATTATTTTCTTAATGTTATCATCAAGTTTATTGATGAAGTCTGCATTTTCAGCTTGAGCTTCATCTCTGAGTCTTTCGGATTGTAACTAAACAGCTGTTTTAACGGCTTCATGCATCTTGTTGGCAAGGTACGCATCAATAATGCCGGGAATTGAAGAAACTACTATAGCAAATTGATTCGTTTGATTGAACTCTGAGAAGTTGTTTTCCAAAGTTTTTAGTCTATGGTCAAACCCGAATAAAGAGCCAAAGTTAGGAAGATCTTGTAGTGAGGAGCTTGGAACAGTTGGTGGTGTGGGAACTGGTGTTTGTTGCAGATGTGTGATGAGAGGAGTAGGTGGAGGAGGAAGAGTTGTTGCAGATAATAGAGGTGGCTCAGCAAAAGTAGTAACCATAACATCTACTAGTGAAGTTGACCCAGTGTTTAGATTAAATAAAGAGTCAATACCTGTGTCTGGACTGGGGTTGAGCATGTTTGAAACGAAGCCAGATGACACAGAAGAACTCTGTTGTTGACCTTCTGGATTGACCAGAGTTATGATCACATAAGTGTATTTTATTACTTGAGTAGTTTGAACGATAGTGCATGGAGCATCTGTCATTTCAGTATCTCTTCCCTCTAGATTGACGTTCACATCCCTATATAATGCATCCACTTCTGCTTCTTCATTTGTCTCTTCTTCATTCATCTTATCCCCCTTAACATTTGCATCTTGAATTTCTTCATCACTGTCTTCATCATCAGTGGATTCAACATGGGAAGGTGTTTGAACCCAAGGATCAAAGCTATCTTCTTCTTTATCTTCTTTATCAAGAGTGGAAAACTTAGGATGAACGAAGTCATCACCATCGTTGTCTGAATCAGTTTGCTCATCATCATCACCTTGTTCTTCATCATTATGTTCATCATATTCCTGTCCATCATCGTCTTGATTATCAGCATCGTCATTATCATCATCATTGTCATCATCATTATCATTCGCGGCTACTTCATCATCATCCTCCTCTTCACTGGACTTCCAAGAGATTTGCTCGTCATCAGATCCATATGTTGGTACATTAAGAACCCCTGGTATATCACCAGTTCCTTCATCTGCACGTGAGCTGCTGGCGTGAGAGCTATGAGTTTGTATTAGGCTTCTTTTAGTGGCTAGCTTCATTTGTTCAGCTTCAGTTAAAGCAACCTCAGATAGCACTGTTAGACCTTTAGCTTTAGATGTCTTTGCAGGTTGCTTCTTCTTTGCAGTTTTAGCCGCCTTTACAGAAGTCTTGAGTCTTTTGCCTTTAGTTGGAGGAGTCTTTGACATGTCAGATCCAACCTGCTTCTTCTTGACACTTGTTTTATTTTTTGGTGGCTCAGCTCCTGAAGCAATGGCATAGTATTCTTTATAGGATTCGGAATCTTTGATGGCTTCATTCATCAATTCATTAGGCAAAATGGCTGTGTATCCTCATGCCTGGAAACAACCTTTATCGTGGTAAACATGTAGTCATCCCTGGCATAGTGCCAATTTACACTGTTCCGTCTTGGAATTGATTGATCCTTAGTCATGAAGAAGTTGATGATGACCTTGGTGAAGTGAAGGCAGTACATCTCATTACTCTTCTTGACATTATTGTTCTCTACTTGATAAACAAAATCTTCCCACAGAAGGTAGGCATAGTCTATGTTCTTCTTATGGTACATGCCCCAGAGGATTTGAGCTTGAGATAGTCAAAGACTGTCATATCCGGTACTTTTACCACTCAGACATTTGTTGATAACCGCATCAAATGATCTCCAAGGTTGATGAAACTTGTTGACATTAACATCGGTGATCATTTTAATCTCACCACTGTGACCAAGATCTCTTAGAAATGTGAGAGTTGCCTCTTCAAAGGGCAGTTCCTCGAATTGCTGATTAGGGAGTTTAGGGCATATTTGAAGCATTTCTTTGAAGTACTCAAGATTCTCAATATGTTTCTTATTATTCATCTTGAAACGAATCGAGTGATGATGAACTGTAGCAGTGGCCCAAAACTCTTGCATGTAAATTTCTAGAACATCCGCTGTGATTTGGAATGCCTTGTAAAAGGGAGTGAGTTTCAAAACATCATAAACCACTTGAAGAGTTGCTTCTTTGGAGTTGAGGTCTGAGCTTAGTCGAAGATTACTTTTGCCAATCTTGAGTCGATTGGCAGGAGCGACTAAAGCGTCATCCAATGCAATTTGTTGATCTCTTGTGATGTCCATAGTTCTGCTTAAGAAAGAATCAATACAGTTTTTATATATAACAAAGTTTATATATAACTATATAGACCTTTTATGTGAGCAAGTTTTGTTTTATCTTGATGTGAAAATTTTCCTTTTGCATTAAGACCTCTTAAGACTTTTAGCACTTGTAACGATCTATTCCTCTTAAAGGCAACTTAGATAGACTTATATGCTTAAGGGATTAAGGAAACCGTTTTAACAATTTAGGAATCGTTTTCTTTCTAACTAGTAGAGATTTAGATAACCTAAGTTGTTATTTTTTTAACCTTGATTTTTCCTAGTCTTGAAGCCTATTTTAACTCAATTAGATAGCATAATTAACCAATTTTAATTAGCCGCCAAATTAAGTGTTAGTTTGCCTTTACATTGAAATTTTGATCTTAAGTGTTTTTGGTCGAAGTCTATTAGATCGGTTCTTTAAAGATTTCACTAGATCGGGTCCTTAATAGGAACAACTAGATCGGGTCCTTAAACCAATCCATTAGATCGGGTTCTCAAACAAAATCTAGATCGGTCCTCAAATGGTTAAACTAGTTCGGTTACCAAAGGGGTTAGATTAGATCGGTCCCTAAAGAGATGAAACTAGATTGGTTCCCAAAGAGATGAAACTAGATCGGTTCCTAAAAAAATTAGTTCGGGTCTCAAAGAACATGACTAGATCGGGTCTCAAAGAACATGATTAGATCGGGTCTCAAAGGAAGTAGACTAGATCGGTTCCCAAATGAATTAGACTAGATCGGTTCCAAGGGTTCTGACTAGATCAGTTTCTAAAGGATTCTGGACTAGATCGGTTCCCAAATGAATTAGACTAGATCGATTCTAAGGGTTCTGATTAGATCGGTCCTTTAACACCACGACTAGATCGGTTCTCAAAGGGATGTGACTCGTTCGGGTGCTTCAAAGATTTTGACTAGATCGGGTTCGTTAAGGAACATGACTAGATCGGGTACTCATAAAGATTCACAATCGTGAGTTATTGCACACGGGTTATTCATTTATAACATTTGTAATTGTGTAAGCAACATTTAAAAGCACTTTAAACTTGGAATCACTACACAAGTACCAACGAAACAACGTACACAAGTAAACTGAGCAAGAACATAAACATTTTGACAAGATTATACATGATCATAGACTATATTCCCAATACTTTACCCACTAGCAATAAACATTAAAACCTAAAAAATCAAATATTCAAACAAACAATCAAACATAACTGAGTCAAATGTTAAGCCCATATAAAATTGCTTTAAACAAGGCGTCTACACACCAATGGCATCAAAACCCCTCAATCAATTTGAATATTTGAACACTTTTTATTTTTGAAACCCTACTTTGAAAATTAGGGTTCTTCTAGTTTAAAAATGGTGAAATCAAAAAATTCATTCAAGGTTTGAGATGTATATGACGTGTAGAACGAGTTTGTAGTTATACCTTAGAAGCGAAAATAACAAGAGATGGAAATGGAGGTGTTGGCGATCGAGTGAGGGAGAAAAAAATATGTTAAGTGTGAGTGTTTGTGAGACCAGGGGACGGGTTAGGGTGGTAAGGGATTATTAACACAAATTTGACTTTAACACATTTGGCCCCTCAAGTTTCTACTTTTATCAATTTTACATAATTAAGTTTTGTAAGGCATCTTCAAGTTAAACAAGTAGCACAAAAAGAGTCCCTAATGTTTAAACTATCATACTTATAGACTTAATTTATGCAAAATACTCCCTAAAGGCGTAAACACATAGCATATAAGGCACACGAAATCTAAGCTCAATTATCTTTCCTTAACTAATGATATTCCGCTATTGTTTAAAACCTTTTGCCACTGAAACGCATTATTATTATGAAGAAGATTTTTGACATTTTCTC
>BQNB010053523.1:0-39973 GCA_026074375.1 Tanacetum coccineum
ATAATATGTTTGCCTATTTGATTTTTGTCATGCTTAGTGTAGACTTATTTTTATCTTTTGATGTTATAACGTTTGCCATGTTTAGTTAGTTGATTTATTTGCTCATTTAGTGTTTAGAAATTAGTGCGGATTTAAAATAAGATTAGAGATTATTAATTTGCGAAATTTATTTAGATTAAAGTTTTTTTTTTAAATTAATAATAATAATAATAATAATAAAAATTAATTTCTTATAATGTAGGATTTATTTTTAGAAGTTTACAATTTTAAAATTGAATTTATTAGGCTTGCTTATTTGTCTCGTTTTAAATACTCATTTTTGTTTAATGCTTTACATGTTTTATTGTTTGAATTGCTTTGCTCGTTTTTATGCTTTTATTTACTTAATCAATTTGTCAAGAAGGATTTAGGAACCCAAATCAAAATCGTTTTAAACTATTCAAAACGCGCGATCACGGACTTAACCGATTTTCAATTCACACTTCGTCGAGGAAAACGACCCGGGAGGTTTTTGTGACAACTTTGGTTAAAAGTTTGTTACTCGAACCCGACGGAAAATACTAACTATACTATTATTGATTTTATATCCTTATATATTATATTTTATATATAGTGTGTTCGGACATACAATCAATTTTTGGCGCCGCTGTCGGGGAGGTGTGTTACGACTATCGCGTTTCGTTCGAAGATTAGTGTTTTGAAGAACCTTCCTCGTGAAGTTATCGCTTTTCGTTTGTGAATATTTTTTTTCTATTTTATAAATATAAAAAAAATACAAAAATATTTTATTTTCTCAATTTTTGTGTATATATATTAAATAATCAAAATTACAAAAAAAAATTGAAAACCAAAGTTACCGTCTTGCGTCACTTACGAAAAAGGCACACCTCTTTTGTGAATTTCACTTAAGGGAGTTACCCTAAGTTTGTTGATTATTCGGTGAATCAAAAATATTTTCAAAACCAAAAAAATAAAAAAAATAAAAACATTGTTAATAAAAAGAAATAAAAAAAATGACAAGTTGGTAAAAGAACACAACAAATAATACTTCAATGGGTATTATCCATAATAAGTTCCCAACTCGAATAAAAAATTTAAAACTTGCCTTTTGTGTCACTTGCGATATACGGCTCACCTTTGAAAGTTAAACACTTTTAGAGAGATACCGTAAAGCTTGTTGATTATTAGGTTTAAGTTATTCGATCTCATTTTGTCCTTTTAAAAAATATGTTGTTTAAAAAAAAACTCGAAAAACAAAAAATAATCTTCTTTTTCTTCTTATCCATTTAATTCTTAGAAATACTTTTCAAGTGATTGAAATACTTAGAGAGAAAATTTGTAATAGCTTCATGGTTTGTAACCCCAGTACTTTAAGAGTACTCGTATTATTATAATAACATTGAAGCAGTGTGTTTTGTGTTCATTGTTTGTTTTGGTCATTACTGTTCCATTAATAAACTTCTCTAGAGTATCAAAGTGTAGATTCCGCATACACTTTGGTATACATATAAAGTCTCAATCTTTGTTATTTTGGATTCTTCCAAGGTAACAAACTCTTTACTTCATAAAGAATCGATCAAGGCGTGGGATCAACAAGTGGTATCAGAGCCTGTGCTTTGAGAAACTTTGATCTAGGGAAAATGGAGTTAGAAAATTCTCAGAACAATGCTTTGGCAAAGCTTCCCATGCTCAAACTAGGAGAGTATGAGATGTAGGAAATCAGAATCAGCATACGTTACTTTCAGATCCTAAGATTATGCATATGGAGGTATACAAATGGAATTCATGGGTCCTATTCTGTTACAACACCAGAATCTGGTCCTTCGAACAGCATTGAAGATGAATCGTGTCCTATACTACTGTTAGAAAGACTTTGCTAGAAGAATGATGTTCAATGACAGAACGTCTTTTCTCATGGACTCCTAAATGACATCAGCTTACTTTAACCAGTATGTGATTCTCAATCTAGGTTTGATGTATTAAAGCTCGCTTTGGAGGAAATGATGCAACAAAGAAGACTCAAAGGCTTACTGAATTTAACAGTATGAAAACTTTATGCTACAAGCCTCATAATCATTGGACTCTCTATCGTTAACAGGCGTCAATAGTTGTAGTAGATTTTTAGGCAATTTTGGGTGTAGATACTCCTCCAGAAGATCTAAATGTTAAGTTTTTGAGAAAGCTTAATTTGAATGGGATATAATGTGGTAGTCTGGATGAACACCCGACTTTGAAACTATGGGTATGGATGTTTTGTACAACAATTTTAAACATTTTTGAACAAAGGTTAGAGAACTGCTGTTGCTAACAATGATGATAAGAACTTGGCCATTTCCTAAACCAACTTCCAGCTGCACCAACTCCTGCCAATCTTCATTGTACTAACACGATGAAAGATTCTGTTAACACTGGATTCTATGTAGGTACTTGGAAACCACCAAGGTTAATATGCTAGTGTAATGATAAACTAGTGTAGTCTCTGATAGTGTTTAGTGATTGCCATGTTCGCATTGATGCCTCTTTTGTTGTACCAATGTGATAAACCCAATCTAGAAGGGTCTCTATGATTGTAGTTTCATGAAGATCTTGAGACATGTTCTTGATGATTTTGTTGGAAGAGTTTGGTTTCTAAAGGAGAGAAAATATGGCACTGAACAATGTCATGATGTGGCAAGCAATGTTCTGATCGATGAACTCGGATGGGAGCATGTCATTCAGATTTGTCGCGGTAAGTAAGTGTAGTGCTGGATTATGCAGGACTGATCTCCGAGCTGAGAATGTTGTCAGACTGTCATATAAGATAAATGGTGGACAGATGTTTGCTAGACGAATCGTCACAGCTAGTCACCCATGGATGAAAGTAAAGACACATAGAAAGATTGGAATGCAAGGAAGCCTCATACGGGCAGTGTTAGGCTCTTGGAGATGCTTACCTGAGAGAAATCGCTCTACTGTGTGGTGATAGATGGTGTTTGGATTTGATTTAGATGTGGTATCGGATGGCAGAGGATGCAATTGTCATAGCTAGAACACTAGTGGCTCTCTTGTATGGCGCATGATAACAGGATTGTGGAGGTACAAATGATATAATCTTGTTCACTATGAAGCTTGTTAGAACCAGAATGGATGAATGTATAAAAGGAAACGCTAGTATGTATCGACGCGCTATGTTGTAGAAGATAGATGATTACTGGGTTTTGTAGAAGCGGTTACATATAAAAGTGGGTTATCAATAGATTTAGAAGAAGAACAAGTAAGATTAAATATATGCAAATAGGAATTTGAATTCCACTAGTTCATCTTCCGACCCTGGGTGATTGACTTTATCTTAAGAAAGAAGTGCTGTAGGTCACAACTAGAATACTCTGAGAATAGGGAGATTATGACTTGGAGAGCGTGAACATTGTGCAAAAGGTTGTAAGGTGAGACAAGGCACAGGGCTTTTGAATTTAAGGATTGCATAACAAGTGTATAGAATAGAGTGTCTTCAAAAGACTAGCAATGACTTTGTTTATGCAAGTCAGGTAACTTAATACAAAGCAATCAAAGGGTTCTTGAGTGTTAATGCTCGCGCTCCCCTCACGCCTAGTACCCATTCGACTGATACTTAATAGATAACCAACATAGCTTTAGCCTACTGCTATCTGATAGCACAGAGTGTCATTGAGGAATCTTCATCACAACAGCGACGGTTAGAATGTTGTATGGGACAGCTAGAAGAATTCACATGTTTATAAAGACACTAACCACATATTGCGTTTCGCTGCATAGAGAGACGCGTCAAGAGAGTAAATTAGTCAGGAGACTATCTGATCGACTATTTGAAAACTCAACATGACAAGATGTGTATGAGAACTAGCTCTAGTTAATCTCGTTCTTCACAGTCGTGAAGGTAGAGCGAAAGTGATTGGGAAGAAGTAGAAGTTTTTATATCTTTGCTAATATGGCTAGGGGAAGAAAGATGTCCTAAGAAAAAGGTTTAGCTCGTGAAGATACATGTATTAGTAGACTCCTCTCTCAACTCTGAACGCTGTGATTGGGTGTCTGATGATGTGAAGGTAGAGGGTTGGCTGTGCATAAGTCCCGCTAAGGGCTACGGCAGAACAGAAGAAAAACTCAGGCTATATCTACTCACTGCATAGAGAAAGAGTTAGTTACTACATAGGAAGAAACGCCAAAATGAGATCCAAATATAGGAAGGTTTTAATTATGGATTATGCAGAGTATTGTACATGTCCACAGACAGGGACCCGTTGGTGGGAAATCACAAAGAGAATTGGACCATGGTCGCAATAAAAGGCACATGCAATTTAGAGTTGTAACTTTGTGTTCTGTATATATCAAGTGGCATCTGTGTCCGTTTGTATCTGTGGAGTAGTTTGAATCACAGATTTTCAGATACAGTTGATTCCTAATGATCATCTACACATTGGTGTCCAAGAGGCCATAGAGACGTTATAATTGAAGGTCTGGCCCTAGAAAACTGTTAATTACTGGAAGGACCCACTCCCCCCCACACCTCCGTCATTACTATCTGTGTAGGTCTGTTACTCACTGCCAGAGTCACATATTTTTAGTACTGTTAGAGGTCAGTTGTTGAAGTTGTACTGTTAGCGACCATTCTTATACTGCTCACCACCAAAAATCAGACAGTTCTTTATGCTGTGTACGCAATCTTACACATTTGTAAAAATAATCAAGCACTCTCTATAATATTCACAAGACTCTCTTTACAAGGAAATGTCAGCTATTGTAGGACATGAAAATGCTATAATAATGCGCAAAATATTAATATCTCGTGAGTAGACTCTAAAAGTGGTATTAATACTGTTAGGCAAAATGTTAATACTGTCAGGGCAAGGGGATTTAATGCTGTTAAGCCCTCAGCATGTTGGGTTTGGAGACCTATCAAACCCAATGGTGCATCACTAGTTTTTAACAAATATAATTACATTGATGCACGAGGCAGATCCAAGTCAGTAATGGCTTGGGTCCCCAAAGATAACTAACTTCATAAGTTTTGTGTGCAGAGCAATTCACAGCTAAATGATAAAGGATTTGTTGATAGTGGATGCTCAAGGCACATGTCTGGAAACATAGCCCATCTTTCAGATTTCAAAGACTTTGATGGAGGTTATGTTACTTTTGGTGGAGGAGCAAATGGAGGCAGAATTACTGGCAAAGGTACTATTAAAACTGATAAACTTGATTTTGATGATGTATACTTTGTCAAAGAGTTGAAGTTCAACCTTTTTAGTGTCTCACAAATGTGTGACAAAAAGAACTATGTTCTTTTTACTGACTCTGAATGTCTTGTCCTATCTCCTAATTTTAAGTTGCCTGATGAAAATCAGATACTTCTTAAAATTCCTAGACAGGATAACATGTACAGTTTTGATATGAAAAACATAGTTCCTAAAGATGGTTTAACTTGTCTAGTTGCAAAGGCTACATCTGAGGAATCAATGCTATGGCATAGAAGGCTTGGTCATGTCAATTTTAAGAATATTAATAAACTTGTCAAAGAAAATCTTGTAAGAGATTTGCCTTTAAAAAGATTTGAGAATGACCAAACTTGTGTTGCCTGTCTTAAAGGCAAGCAACACAGAGCCTCTTGTAAGACCAAGGCCTTTAATCCCATTACTAAGCCATTGTTTATGCTGCATATGGATCTCTTTGGTCCAACTTTTGTTAGTAGTCTAATGCATAAAAAATACTGCTTGGTAGTCACTGATGATTATAGTAGATTTTCATGGGTTTTCTTTTTAAAAACTAAGGATGAAACAAGTGAGATCCTTAAAAACTTTATCAAAGAGATAGAAAACCTAGTGGATAAGAAAGTAAAGATAATCAGAAGTGATAATGGGACAGAGTTTAAAAACAAAGTGATGGATGAGTTCTGTAGGGAAAAAGGTATTAAAAGAGAATATAGTGTAGCAAGGACACCTCAGCAAAATGGTGTAGCTGAAAGAAAGAATAGGACCCTCATTGAGGCTGCTAGAACAATGTTAGCTGACTCTAAGCTACCTACAACATTTTGGGCAGAAGCTGTTTCTACTGCTTGCTATGTACAGAATAGGGTCTTAATAGTCAAGCCTCATAACAAGACTCCTTATGAACTCTTTAGAGGTATTAAACCAGCTATAGGCTTCATGAAACCATTTGGATGTCATGTTACTATTCTCAATACCTTAGATAAGTTGGCCAAGTTTGATGGAAAAAGTGATGAACGTTTCTTTGTTGGATATTCCTTAAGTAGTAAAGCTTTTAGGGCATACAACATTAGAACCAGAAAAGTTCAAGAAAACTTGCATATTGGGTTCTTAGAGAATAAGCCTATGATAGAAGGAAATGGTCCAAAGTGGCTGTTTGATCTTGATTCTCTAACCAAATCAATGAATTATGTACCAGTGGTTGCAGGGACTTTTTCTAATGATTTTGCAGGTATACAAGGAGTTTCTGAGTCTAGTACATCTTCTCAACAAGATCAAGATAATCAAGATTGTATTGTCATGCCAATTTGGAAGGATGCTTCATATTTTGATGATGCTTCACCCAGATCTGTTGCTGATGCTCAAATACAAGATCAAAATGAGTTACATGATGAGATTGATGATTCAGAAAAGACTCATGATGATAGCAGTCTTCAGAATAATGGTACTGATGATCAACAAGTTAATACTGTCAGGCCAGAAGCTAATACTAGTAGTAGAGAAGTTAGTACTGCTATCCCTGAAGTTAATACTGCTACTCCTGAAGACTTGGTGGGACCAAGTCCAACATCTGAAGACTCACATGTGGAGAACCAAGAAATTGAATTGGGGAACATTCCTCAATCTTATGAAGTCCCTACCACTCCTCACACAAGAATTCACAAAGATCACCCAATTGAGCATGTGATTGGTGATGTGCAGTCATCTGTTCAGACAAGAAGGATGAAAACTTCTTACTCTGAAAAAGGATTTCTTAGTGCTATATATGAAGGGAAGACTCATCAGGATCTTCATACATGTCTTTTTGTTTGTTTCCTCTCTCAGGAAGAACCAAAAAGAGTTTCTCAAGCTCTTAGAGATCCAGCATGGGTAGAAGCAATGCAGGAGAAACTTCTTCAGTTCAAACTACAAAAGGTCTGGATTCTTGTGGATTTACCTAAAGGTCATAGAGCTATTGGTACAAAGTGGGTATACTGTAACACCCCCATTTTTACATATAGCAGCGGAAGCTAATCTGGGGTATTACTTCATGGATACAACAATCATAATCATAGAAAACGACCCAAAAGAGACGTTTATTCAAAAGATATGTTATCATTCATTTCAAATCATAGTTTTACAAAGGCATGTCCTAAAATCTAGAAACATAAAATGTGAATGATAACAAGTTTTAGCCATCTTCATGTCCATGCCACTCCATGCCATAAGTTGCTCAATTATATGAGATAAACATGCATAAAAAGGGTCAACACAAAGGTTGAGTGAAATTCATAGGTTTGAAATGTAATAGTTGAATACAAGTTATAGTGGAAATACTGGTATTGCAGGGACAATCATCATGGAGAACATTATTATCATGGAGAACAGTATTATCATGGAGAACAGTATTATAAATCACCGTAGTGATATTGGTTAGGGACAGATGTCCCCGTGGGAAAGGGTAACTTGCCAAGGTTACCTATTAGGACAAATATAGTGCGTTTGGCTACCCCAAGCATGGGTATACAAACGGGAGCCGTCACCCCCAATAGATCTATTCACAATATTCGCGTTCACTCGCAATGCAAGTAATTAATGATTCATGATATGGAAATAATGGCACTGGAAGCTACTTAGGCAATAATATATCTGGATAGCATACATTTAGAAAACACTTGCATTCATGGTTTATATCAGGTATCACAGGTTTATAAAGTATTCAAAAGATTGAAATATGGGGTTATGAATTCATTAAGCCTTTGAAAAGTAATCACATTGTTATAAGATAAACGAGTATGTAAAAGAGTTTGTAACAAGCATGTATCCCCCTCGCGGGTTTATAAAACATTCAAAAGATTGAAAAGCGAGGCTATGAACTCACCTGATAGGTAGATGTAATAAATATTCTGAAATGAAAGCTCACGACCTTATCACAATCTTAACAGGGAAGGTTGATATAGCAAATGATAGTAAACAGCCACGTCACGCAACCTGAGTAAATATGTTGAGTCTTAGGAAGATTGTACTCTAGAACTTTGGTTCAGAGAGTCTAATATTGTTATGAGTTTGATTGGAAAGTTTGGAATTATTGTATCACCGTTCGGGCCATCATAATTCAGAAGTCATTCAGTAAACGTTTGAGGAGCTAGGGCACTTTAAATCGTAAACCCAACAACTCAGTCAGAACGTAATACCAAGATGAAACTCCTTAATATGAAGCTCCCTAGTATTGTGATATGATATAATCGGTTTTAAGCGTTTTAATCAATATCTGGAAATGTTAAGCACGAGAAGCGTTAATTAAAGTTATGTCTTGTAAGGTTTTAAACATGATTTTATACTTTTTCAAAATGTTACATTTTAGACCCTTGAGTTTGAAAAGTGGCAAAATATACCCTTGGGGTTTGCACTTTTACAAGTTTGGTCCTTCAAGTTTAAAAGATATACCAAGTAAACCTTGTACTTTGGAAAGTGACATAATAGACCCTTATAGTTATAACTTTGATAAAATGACATTTTCAGCCCCTTTAGTTATAAGTTTCAGAAAGTTACGATATATACCCCTTGCATGGATTATAATTACAAAACATGTCCAAATTGCCATGCAAGCTTATTTTAACATTTCAATAGACATTTATAAGTTATAATAAACTAAAATATGAAGCTGCTAGTTATTTCTGTGTCTCATTGGTACATCCTGTTAGAATCACTTAATAACTGCTAAACAAGGAAAAATGTTTAGATTTGTATTTTTTGTTTTAGCCTAACTCTTTCAGGTTTAAGCAATGAAGTGTGAAATAGGTTACTCAATGGTTCAATATTTGAGGGGAGGAGAGAACGTTGTTGTTCTTGAAGTGTTGGTTGTACCACACACAACAAATGGTGCATCGGTTTACCATGTCCTAATTGACATAAAGAATTGGACTAAGTCCAAAGCAAAGGGTATTGGTAATGACTTCTAAAATTCGTTGATAGTTGATTTTTTACTCTAATATATGGTCATCAATGACACCATGTTTTTATAATGAAGCTTTGGACTGTCCAAAGAAATGTCTATTGGTAAAGACTTCTCAAATTCCGTTGATAGTTGATAGTTTTTACTCCAAAAATATGATGGTCACACTGCACCATGTTTGTACAATGAAGCATGGCTAGTCCAAGGGCCATACAGGCTAGTTGGTAAAGACTAATCAAATCCGTTAATGGCTGGTAGTTTGCTAAAAACTATAATTTGTGTGCATTATGAGCCAAAAAGAATGGAGAGAATTGGTGAGCTTAAAAACAGAAAGAGAGATGTGTGAAAAATAGACAGAGTGAAAAGTGAGCCAAAAGAATTGAGAGATAACATGTGAGCTTAAAAAAAACAAAAAGAGAGATTGTGTGAGGTTATTTTTTAGTAATACAAAACTTTGGAGTTTGTACTGCTTTTGGGTGGAGAAGTTAATACTGCTGGGCTTATTTTAGTACTGCTAGACCAACTTTAGTACTGCTGGTATGGAATACGTTGTACTGTTTGGCACTATTACAGATTTTTCTCTTAATTAATAGAGCAGTTGTGATAATTTCCAGCCATATTTCCTTCATATTGAGGTCTCTGACCAAAATTAAGACTTTTCGTGATATTGCTCATACTATAGCTTCATTTAATCATGATAAACTCAATTTCTTTATATCGGTCAAACTATATCTCTACGTTTCTCTATCACAATTAACTTTCTCCAGCCTTCATATATTCATCCACGATCATATCCCACTTGATTACTCACAGTTTTCTTCATGGCAAACTTGGAATTTTGTGACAAGCATAACATGGTAGCGTTTTTAGAGAAATCTACAGGAAGTGCAGGGTTTCATCAAATCATCGATTTCCTAAATCGAAGTCACATTTATATGTCAATCAACAAAGAAGCCAGGAGGTTAGTGTCTCATTTATTAAACAATTTTGGAGGTCTGCTGATAAGTTACTACTGCCTGCATTAGAGATGTCAAGATTACTGCTACCATTGATGGTCACTCACTGACTATCACTGAGGGATCTTTACGAAGACATCTCAAGTTGGATGATCAGGATGGTCTTTCTTCTTTACCCAACTCGGAAATTTTTGAGCAATTGGCGCTTATGGGATATCACACAGACTCAGATAAGTTAACTTTTCAAAAGGGTGCTTTTTCACCTCAATGGAGGTTTCTTATCCACTCTATTCTTCATTGCCTTAGCCCAAAGAAGACTGCTTGGGAGCAGTTTAGTAGTAATATTGCTACTGCTGTTATCTGTTTAGCTACCAATAGGAAGTTTAATTTCTCTAGGATGATTTTTGAGCATATGGTGTCCAATATCTCTAGCCCCCATAAGTTTTTTATATACCCTAGGTTCATTGCAAATCTGTTAGATATGCAGAAAAACAGCTTAACATACACACAAGATCATATCATTTACCCTCTATTAGCACGAAGATGTTTAAACAATATGAAGAGGATTACAAAGGCATTTCATGATATGGACAAGAAAGTTGCTCTTTTCCCTACTATGTTAGATATTACTGAACCTTCCACTTCACCTTCACGAATCACATCTTCACCTTCCCACTCACCTGAACCTTCACCTTCCCACTCACCTAAACATTACATATTCATTCACCATTCACTTGCTCCTTCATCCTTACAAGAACATATCACTGTTGCTCCAACACTACCATCACAACACAACAACTCCACCTGGAGCAAGAGCACCATCTTCCTACCACCCATGAATCACCTATCCATGCCTGTTAACTCAACATGGAAGTGGATGAGGGTAGATTGAAACTCATGAATGGAAAGTTTTGGTACCAAAACTATTTTGACAGCGATTAGAGTTTTGGATGGAGGGCTTGAAAGATAAACAAAAGACAAACCTACAGTTCAGCATTTACTAAGCGATACTCAGGGGTCATAATCTAGTATAGAGGCTTCAACTCAAGCATGGGAAACGAAGGTATGGAGAGCTAGAATTGTTCATTCAGATGATGAAGACATTGCAGATGATTCTTCCAAACAGGGGAGGATATTATCTGATGCAGAAGTTCAAGAGAAAGCAAGTAATGAAACTGAACCAGTGATTCAAGATGTGATCTTACGAAGTGATTTTAAGGATCAACTAAGCAGTGGAAAGGAAGTGATGATGTTTAGTAATGCTGGAGCAAGCTAAAACAAGGTTATGCTATGGTGAAGACAGTTCCAATAGTTAGTTACTGCTGAGTAAATCTTAGTTATGTGGGGATCTGTTACTTATACAAGAAGGAAGTGACAGTGAAGTCGGTGTGATTTCAAGATGTGACTTCTACAGAAGTGATTAAAGATCAAACAAAGCAGTGTAAAGGATGTGATGAAGTTTGTTCTACTGGAGGAAAAATAGGTACTGCTAGTGAAGAAGTTCCAATAGTTAGTATGCCGGAGAAAAACAGGATACTTCCTAGTGAAGAAGTTCCAATAGTTAGTACTGCTGAGGTAAATCTTAGTACTGCTGGAGGAACTATTACTTATACAAGAAGGAGTGCAGAGAAAAGGTCAACACAAGACAAGGGAAAAGCTATAATGATAGAGTCTGAGCTCAAGAAGAAGTCCAAGAAAGAGCTTGAATAAGAAAGTTTAAGTTTTGCTGAAGCTATCAGACTTGAAGAGCAAATGAATGAAGAGCAAAGGGCTCAGATTGCAAGAGATGAAGAAATAGCCAGACAGTGGGATGAAGAGGAAAGACAAAGAGCTATGGCTGAAGCTAAGACATAATGAGAAGCGAGATTGGAATGTCCTTCAGTCCATAAGGTATCATATCAAACAAGATGAACAAAGACAGTGCCCAAGCAAGAAAAAACATGATCAAATACTTGAAAAATCAGGGGATACTACAAGTTAGTGACTTCAAGGATGTATTATGATGAGTTTAGGCAAATATTTAAAAAGGTTAGATTTAAATCACACATTGAGCCTATGGAGCATGAAACTGAAAAGATGAAATCTCCTGAAAAGATGAAGTCTCCTGAAAAGTCTCCTGAAAAGATTGAAGAAGAAGATGTTAATACACAAGAAGACTTGAAAGAAGTTGTTAAAGGAACTGGAGCAAAGAGAAAGAAATCTATTCCTAGAAAAAGCCACGAGGATAGAAAACAAAAGTTGGAAGAAGATGCTGAGAAGGTAGAACTCAAAGGATTTTTTTGGATATATACCAAAAAGAGAAAGTTCCTATGGATGGTTGAATCTATATCTACAAGTTTCCAATTGTGGATTGGAGACTTGGTGTTTTGACAGAGATTTTCTATGTATTTATCAAGTTTTAAGAGGTGGTTGGCTGTTCCAAAAAATTACAAGTAGTTGAGTGAGTTGCTTGAAGACTTTATAAAGACAGGATGTAGAAGAAGTGTACAGGACTACGTCAAGAAAGTATAGTCTTCAAGAACTGAGGTATGATCTAATGCTTTGGGTAGATATGCAAAACTTTGTTTTGGCTGTGAAGATGGGAGTATTGATGAGATATGGAAGAATCTAGCATGAATAACATTGTCGATATGCTGGGAGTTTATATGATTTCTGTGGTATTCACATTTTTACTGATGCAGAATGTATAGCACTTACAAATATGCCCTGAACAGGAAGAATTACCCTCTAAGTCAAGAGATGACTTTACTGAGAGGTTTGAAGAAGAAATTAGAGGTTGATCATGAGAGTTCACAGCGTTTGAACTTCTAAGGTTCATAAGATCTGCAAGTACAGAAGTAGAATAAATGTTTGAATGTTTATAGCAAAGGAAGAAGACTAGAAGATTTATTTCTCAGAAGAAACTTGTATGATTGAAGGACAATCACAAGTTTATGGGAGGATTGTTAGGAATAAATTAAATCTTTCCACAAGATTAATATGCCAAGTCAACTAACAGTACTAATGAAGTTAGTACTGCCAGTACAAACTTAGTACTGCCGATGTTAGTTAATACTGCTAGGAGAAAGGGTTAATACTGCTGATGGTCAAAGCTGCTGACTTGGAGATAAGTATGCATGGAGATATTATTTGGATGCTGGTAAACTGACAGATCCTGAAAGATATGTAGTTAGCTTTGTAAAGGACTCTTTGTGTTCTATAAAATGAGATCCTAGGTTTAGATATACACACACTTAGACGAATACTTTTAGAAATAGATTGTGATAGCTTCAAGGTTGTAACCCCAGTACTACAAGAGTACTTGTATTATTATTCTAATAATATTGAAGCAGTTTGTTATTACTCATTGTCATTGGTTGTTTGTTCTATTATGTTCTTATTGATAAACATCTCTAGAGTTAAAAGATGTAGATTACGCATAAACTTTGGTATATATACTAAGTCTCTCATTCTTTGTTATTTTGGATTCTTCACAAAGGTGACCATACACTTTACTACGTAAAGAATTGTTAAAGCGTGGGTTCACAGTTTTATAATAAAACAAGTCATTTTACAAAGATCATTTTATACCAGTTTCTACATACACATCACATTCTTCAAAGGGTTTTTTATAATTAGGACAAGCAATTAAAAATACTTTACTCAAACACAGGTCAGTCGTAATACAAAAAAGATCGTAAAAACACCGTAACAGACTTATAACACAATTCTTTGGTATTGAAAAAGAGGAAAATACCAGAGAAACCTTTATACTTCAAAAATAAAATTCAAATGAACTCGCACAGAAAACTCATGCAAGAATTAATGTCCAAATAGAAAACGTAAGGTCTTATCCAAAATAACGATCAACAGAGCAAACATAAAAGCATCGATACTAACAAGTCGCCAAAGGGTTACGAAAACCAAGAGATATACAATCAAGGGAGTAATGATACACACTAATATGTTAGGAAAATTTAGTGCTTAGAAAAAAACGTTGTATACTCATACGAGTAATCAATGCAACGAAAGAAACTAACGAAGCGCCTATTATCTGACAGACAGATCCGAACAACCAATTTACATCAAGACGTAGAATGGGAAAAATCGGGTATCCTTACTAAAAAAGTACGTTGAAGGGATGTTAAGCTTAGACTTTTAAGGAAATCAGTAACAAACAACCGACGCTAACGAGCAACCTCTATAATAGCAATATGGTATCCGCAAATACTAGTTAAAGGGCAAAACTGATATCTTTACAACTAAACTCAAACATATCCTCCCAGATCGGGTAAGAGAAAAATTATCTACCCATTCCACAATCTTTATCATGGAATACAAATATCAAAAGGAATAATTATTACACTACCCCGTACAACCAATCACAGATAAATGCATTTCACTTATGGGGTCTATAAAGTTCTACATGTGTGATTGGACTTTATAATTATATTGGCCACCATAATTATAAGTGCCTCTATTCACACGTGTACTTATTCCAAGCTTACCTCATTTCATTCATTAATTCACATATGTGCACATATTCCACATTGCACATCTTAAACGCACTCCAACTTAACAAATAAGGTGCTTCATCAAATAACTATTACTTATAAATTATATAATATCGAATCGACATAAAGGAAGAAATCTTGCATATAACTCCCAAAATACGATATTTCCCGAAAAGAAATAAACAATAAACAACATGACGAGGTATAGGACGGAATATCTTAGCTGGGCTTGCTTGGTTTGACTTTGCCTCCGCAAGGAATCACCCGACTACGCGGGGTCCAACCCTTATAGCGCATCGATAAACGATTCAACTATATCCATATGTCCTTCTTCGGTTCCACAAGAGGTCTCTGTATGGATCTTCAATAACGCTTAAGTTCGTTGAGATAACGTGTTTCACCAACGTGATTCTAGGGTGGGAGGGAAAATATAGCTAAAATACTAAGAAACGTAATACTTACATACAAATATGAGTAGGCAAAATAACTCAATGACAACTTAGCAAAATACGAGATATATAAGCAATGAAAAAATAGAGGAGAAGCATAGCAGTTATAGCATCAAACACTTAAGCCCTAAATGAATCTACATGAAGGACTTCCTAGGTATAGTTAGGCTTCAACAACTATTCTCTATAACCTGGCTATGTATACCAATCATGTAACCACTCTGCCTAGGTGGGAGGAAACTCAGAGGAGTAACATATGGATTTCATCACAACAAAATGGTTGTACTACTATAGAGAAATCTACAATGTAGAGATATCAAATGGACACTATGTGTTCTTGACAATACCCAACAAAGATAAAGGAGTCTTTCATTACTAGACGTAAGGACTGTACACGAAACAACATTATCCAGTACTAACAATATTAACAAACAAGTATCAAGCAAATCCAATGTATAAATGAAAAGACAATAAAAGAAAACTCCACAAGCAATGCATAGGGTCTCTCTAGCCACTCTTCCTAACATCCTTCTTATCATCATGATACTCACTTGAAAATGATGCTTAAAAACGTCAACATAAAGTTGGCTGGAGTAATAGGTTTTAGGCACCGAAAATATAACCAAATTGTAGAAATTACTATGATAATAAGAAATATTGGAGGACAATAAATGAACTATCACAACTGTCTAAAATGCCAAACCTAATAAAAAACATAATCAAATCACACAAAATAAACCGGCACAACGTACACAAGAATGTATCATCTCGCACCAAGTCCTCGTGGTTACCCCCTTAGCCAGGGAAATGTGGTACTCTCAAAGTCATCATTCCTGCCGCTAGGCCACTTTACTTCCAATAATCAGGCCTTTAGGATACCCGCAGGTGATCCCCCCTGCTTATTTCTCATTCTCAATATCACATTCATAAAACATGTAGCCCTAACCTAAAACTAAAACCATCAACTAAACACAACATACAATAGTCAGTATCGGTCTATGCATATGTAACTTGAACCATATAATCACAGAATCAAAACATTTTGAAACATATTTTGCATCACTTCCATCCCAAGAAAACATAGTAAAATGGGACTATGAAACTCACCTGGATACTCAAACGCAGCTTCCAAATCTCTACACGCAACTATACAAATAAATAAACACGGTTACACGCGACCAAGCTAAAAGCTCTAGTCCATGTAACACACATATGATGGATGTCTAAGGGTTTAGTTAACCATCATGGGTCACCCCGACACCATGCCCAACCTTAACCATCTTACTAACACTTTACACTAGCTACTTACAATTAACTCAGAATTGCAGAATTTTAGTGTCTCTTTACGTACCCAAAACCCTTACTTAATGACCTTCATAAATTATACCAAAAATCACCCATGTTCATTTATGAGTATATTAACTACCTTGTGATTCCCAAGTATTACTTACATGTGTAACTACCTCAAATAAAATCAAACTTCAAAACTGTCCTAATTCGGATCTGATTGCACACCAAAATATATCACTCTAACTACCATACTTAGACATGCTTTCAGAGGCTAATTTTTACAGGATTATCCATAGACATATGGAACTTAACTACTGTAGAAGGTCTAAGTTTAATTACACTTTTAAGTATAGGTTTTACCCTCACAAACATGACCTAAATCTGACCCGTATTTATTGATCTGACAACTTTTAGTGTAACCAACATTTGAATGACTTCTCGACGTTAAAAACTTTCGAGGCTGGATTTTTTGGAAACTAGACTCGCTGAACTTATCAATAGACATACGATTCATCAAAAATCTCATTACCAATCATGAGATAACATTCGAACAAGATGATTCAAAATTCTGCTCAACCCTAAATTCAATTTTATCGCGTTCTAACTCTAACCGAATACATCAATATGATTCTAATTAAACCCTAAACACTTCTAATTAAGTTTAACATCATTAATGTACAGATTTTATGAATCCTTAATTTATCCATCACTTTATTGTTAAATGAATTAAAAAGAAAATTAAAACAATTAAAGTTTATGAACATACCTAAAACCTTCGATTAATTAACACGAACCACCACTTGGATCTTGAATAAAAAAAACTTTTTTTTTCTCTACTTTTGGTTCGATCGAATTTTAAAAAAAAATAAGGGTGAAGGGTTTGTATTTATAGTGAAGATAAAGCAATTTAGATAATTACCAAATTAGAATCATAGTTGGACTAAAATTGTGTTTCCTTTTTTTTCCTTTCTTTATAACCGGCCCAAAACACCCCTTAATTATATTTATTATTCTTTTTATTTATTTTTTATATAAATTTCGAAATTTACATATATGTTATTTATATATATATATATTTTTACTATTATTATTATTAATTACATAATCAACCCTTTATTTTGACATTTTTATAAAACCTTTATTTATTTAGACATCCTTCTAAATAAAACTAGTTTTAAATACCTAAAAAAATAAATAAATATATTTCATACTTTATTTCTCTAACTTAATAATACTAAAATCTACTAACTAAATTTCTAGACTAAATTTTCTATTCTCACGTTAATGCTACCAGTTTGACTAACCTGCTCAAAGCACAGTTGTCATAGTATCCCCTCCTTAGGGAAATCTCATCCCGAGATTTAACTAGTAGGTTCAACATCATCATCAACAAACAATTAGGAATACTTAGCTTTTACATGGTCCTCACGTTCCCACGTGAACTTAAGGCCACGCTTTGAATCTCATCTAACTTTCACGATCGGGAACCCACTGCTTACAACTTTGCTTGCCCATACAAGGGTACAAATAGCAGCATAATAACTCTAAGCAAAAATAAACATCCAACTACATGAACATCGCCTATCTTCGAGGAAACTCATCAAAAAAATATTAAGTTGTGTAACAACATCATTCATAACTTAACCCCGCAACTCATCAAACAAGAACTGTCTTGGAACTAAGTTATGAGTTGTTACAAAGCTCAACGTTTTTGAAGAATCAGCTCGACTTCGAGTTTATTCAAAATATAACATTAACCAAACCACCTCAGAACATTTAAGGGTGCACTAAAGTCTGCCAGTAGCCCTATGTGTCCAACTTTACTTAGTACTTCCAACGATAGCTTGCTCAACGAGCAAATGTGGATACTTAGTTTTTATGATATCTTCATGACCTCGCTTCAAGTTCCAATGGACTTAACTATCGGAATCCTACTATGCTTCAAACTTTTAACCTCACGATCGATAATCTCAACAGGTACTTCAACAAAACGAAGAGTTTTGTCTACGTTAATTTCTTCTAAATGCACATGCAGATATGCATCCGTCCAATACTACTTTAAATTTAAAACACATCAAATATACTACTAAATTATTGAGACAATCTTAATTAATAGGCCATAGGACCGATCCCTTTAATGATCTCAAATGGTCCCACATCTCTTGGTGCTAACACTTCTTTCTTTCCAAAATGCACTACATCCTCCAAGATGACACTTTCAACATTACTTTATCACCAACTTTAACTCTAAATGTTTACGCATATTGCCAACATAGCTTTTTTTGGCAATCTCTAGCCTCTTTGAGCTTTTCTTTAATCAATATCACTTTATTTGTTGTCTCTTGTACCAATTCTGGTCCAATCGACCGAATTTCTCCAATTTTAACCCAAAGAACATGTGACTTACACTTCCTTCTATACAACCGAATAATAACTATTATTATAGAAAACTCAGTTAAGGGTAGATGAGTATCCTAATTACCACCAAAAAAATCAATCACGCACGCTCTCAACATATCCTTCAAAGTCTGAATGGTACGCTTACTTTGTCCGTCCGTTTGAGGATGATAAGTCATACACATGTTTTAGCCGTGTTCTTAATGCCTTCTGCAATGTTTACCAAAGCCTGCGAAGTAAATCTTCCACCATGATCTAAGATGATCGACACATGCACTCCATGCCTTGTTACTATCTCATTAGTGTAAAGTCTCGCTAAATTCTTCATTTTAAAATCTTCACGTACTACCATGTAATGGGCATACCTTAGTCATTCTATCGACTATTACCCAATTCGTATCACACCCACTACTTGATCTTGGAAACCTTTTAATAAAGTCCATAGTTATTATATCTTACTTCCACTCGGGTATCTCTAGTTGTTACAATAAACCCGAAGGTATTTGATGTTTCAGCATTCACCTTTAAACAAGTCAAACAATTGCTAACATAGGTAGCAATATCCTTCTCCATACATGGCCACCATACATATCTCTAAGGTTATAGTACGTCTTATCTGCTCCCGAATTGTTGGGATAAATAATGATTATGAAGTTAATGCTGCTGATATTAGTTAGTTCGTGGGTGGGGGGGGTGGGGGGGGGAGTGGGGGGGGGGGGGGGGGGGGGGAGGGGGGGGGTTGGAGATTCTGATAGTATGTAGTTAAGTCTACCAGTATAAAGATGTTAATACTGGTAGTATAGTTAATACTGTTTATGTTTAGTTAAGTCTGCTTATGCAGAATGTTAGTTAGAGTTAGAGATATGCATGAGAAATGTTAGAAATAGATATGCATGATCTATAGACACGTTTTTGAAAAGCTTATTAGGGTTTCCTTGGTGTATAAAAGGAACCTTATGCGGCATAGTTATTAGTGATCCAATAGTTAGAAAATCTGTAACCTTTGGCAGATTATATCAATATACGTAATTAGTTAATTGTGTTCTTCTTAGCAGTATAAGTTAGATTCCGCATAACTTATATTGTTCTTGGTCATTGTTTCTCTTATAGTTAATCTGTGTTTACACAAGTTAGCTATCACCCTTAACAGGCTAGAAAGATCTATTCATTGGGATCAACAAGTGGTATTAGAGCTTGTTGAGAAACTCTTAATAAGAAGAATATCACCAAACAACCCTATACAAAAACATAACAAGAAAAATAACCTTCTTTTCCAATAGCAGGAGATGATGTAAAAGTTTCAACATCAACAGTACAAGAAACCACTCACATGGTGTCATCTGTGAAACTTCCCATGCTGAAGAAAGGTGAGTATATAATATGGGCTATAAGGATGGAAATATATGATACATACAGATAAGAACATATGGTTAGGTGGGTCTTGAATTGAAATAGAGCCATGTAGTATACAAAGAATGAAGCAGGTAAAGATGTGGAAGTACCCCCAACAACTACAAAGGATATACAGGCTAGAGCTAGAGAAAGGAAGGCCAGAAGTGCACTGCTAATGGCTCTTCCTGATGTAGATCTACCTAAGTATCATTTAATCAAAGATGCTAAGGGCATATAGGATGCTATCAAAACTAGATATGATGGTAATGCTGCATCTAAGAAAATGCAGAAGAGTGTTCTTAAGTAGTAATTTAAAGCTTTTTCCATATCTAACTCAGAGGGTCTGGACAAAGGATTTGATAGGTTGTAGAGGCTTCTCACCTTGTTATCAATTCATGGAGCAGAACTTTCAACTGAAGACATTAATTCCAAATTCCTAAGGTCTTTACCTTCTACATGGACCAGTGTTTCCTTGATTATGAGAAACAAGGAAGGAATTGATGATATGGATATTGATGACCTTTACAACACCCTAAAAGCACATGAGGGTGATGTTAAAGGAACTACTGTATCTTCATCTAGTTCACTAAACATGGCTTTTGTCTCTAAACAAATCACAAGTAGTACTAAAGAAATTAGTACTGCCAACCATGTTCATTCTGCTATAGGTCAAAGTAATAAAGCACATGGATCTTCATCTTATGTTGATGAAGTCATGTACTCATTTTTTGCTAACCAATCCAGTGCACCACAACTAGATCATGATGATCTTGAGCAGGTAGACAGTGATGATTTTGAAGAGATGGACTTAAAATGGTAGGTGGCCATGATATCCACAAGGATTAACAAGTTCTACAAAAGGACAGGAAGAAAGCTACAGTTTAATAGGAAGGAACCAGTTGGTTTTGATAAAACCAAGGTGTAATGCTTTAACTGTCACAAGAAAGGTCACTTTGCAAGAGAATACAGAGGAAAGAAGAATTAGGAATACAAGGGTAACAACAATTGGTACAGAAGAGGTGATGGTAAAAGATCAATAAAGGAAGAAAATCAGAAGGCATTGGTGGTTCAAGACATGACCAGTATTGGAACCTATGATTAGAGTTATCTAGCTGCTGAGGAGGAACTAACCAACTATGCTCTTATGGCATTCACTTCTTCAAAATCTTCAAGCTCTGCCAGTTCTGACACTGAGGTAAATTTGTGTTCTAAAGCATGTATTGAATCTTACAATAAACTTCAAAAAATGTATGATGAACAACATGTAAGAATAGATAAGGCCAAATTAGAAAGTGTAGCTTATGAACTTGGTCTAAAATAAGTAGAGGCACGGTTAGTTCAATATCAGAAAAATAAAGTTATACTTAAAGAAAAGATTGGTGTGTTGGAATGGCATGTTAAAGACAAGACTAATTTGCTAACTTACCATAAAACTTTGTTAGATCTGGCCACTAAAGAAAAAGAAGAGATTCTTAAAGAAAAAGAAGATTTAAAGGCAAAATTAAAGAAATTTGAAAATTCTTCTAAGAATCTAACAAAACTGCTTGATAGTCAGATCAGTCCAAAAGTTAAAATTGGCTTAGGATATGGAAAAGAAGAGACTGTATGTGATGTAAGTGAATTTGATGTGTCTAAAACAGTGTTTGATACTAGTACTAGTGATAAGGAAAACAGTCAAACATATGATAGATTCAAGAAAGTAGAGGGATTTCATGCAGTTCCCCCTCCACTCTCAGGGAACTTCATACCTCCCAAAGCTGATTTATCATTTGCAGGACTGGATGACTCTGTATATACTAGTACTGCAGTCACAAAAGATGCTCCTAAATCTAATGAAGTATCTGTTGAAACACCAAAGGAAGTCAAGTCAAGTGCTCCTCTTATCCAAGATTGGGACACTGACAGTGATAATGAAAGCATCTTTAGGCCTAAACAAGTTTTTGAGAAAGTTAACTTTGTTAAAGAAGGTGAATATGTTAGGCCTGTCAAACATGCAAAATCTGTTAAAATTGCTAAATCTGTTAGACCTATTACACCAGTTAAACCAATTCAACAAACTAAGAAACCTAAGGAGTCTTGTTCAAGTCCTAAGGTTGACAAAAGGGATTGGAATGGGAGAATGGCTCAAAATCTGGGATTAGGTTACAGTTTTACCAAAAAGGCATGTTTTGTTTGTGGAAGTATGAGTCATTTAATAAGAGATTGCACTTTTCATGAAGACAGAATGACTCAAAGGAATGTGGTAAACAAGAATGGGTATTTGGGAACTGGTCAAAAGGTAAATAAACCAGTCTGGAACTATGCTAATAGGATTAATCATCAAAACTAGTTTGTTCCAAGAGCAGTCTTACTAAGGTCTGGAAAAATACCAGTTAATACTGGCAAGCCAAAACAAGTAGTATCAATTAGTGTTCCCAGACAAGTTAATACTGTTAGACCAAAACAGAGTGTGAATTTTACTAAAAATACTTTAATAGATCACACTCACCAATAACCAGATCTCACTATGCTTCATCAGCACAAAGGAGAAGTTTGTCACCTAAAAGAGTTATTACTGTTAGACAAGCAGTTAATACTGGTAAGGGAAATAGGATCACTGTTGTTAAGCCCTTAGCAGGTTGTATTTGGAGACCAGGACCAAATGAAACAAACCAAGTCTCCAAAGACAATAAGTGGATCTGCACTATGGTTGATTACATGGATCTACAAGGCAGGCTTAAGTCAGTGATGGCTTGGGTCCCTAAGAGAAACTGATTTCTCTTACTTTATGTGCAGGAACATCTACAAATAGCTTTAAAAGACAAAGGAATTGCAGACAGTGGGTGCTCCAGGCACATGACAGGCACCAAAGAATACCTTTCAGACTAATCTATAAGTACTTGCCGGCTCAATAAGCATATTGTTGTGATTTATCTTTCATAGATAAAGTAGGCAATTAAGAACTTCAAATACTTGCAGCAATCTAAATTCCCACCACATAAGCCGATAAAATATTCCCAAATAAAAAAATAATTGATCAATTTACTGTGATGAACATTGTACCTGTAAATCTAGAATTATCCTCAAATAAACCATTTGCTTCTTCCTTCTGTTATCCTCATTGTATGCTTTAGTCAATGAGACCTTAAGCTCTGCCATCCCAAGAACACGTACGACTGTCAAAACACGATCAAGTGGGCTCAACAACAATATTTCCTCTCAGAAACTCATATGGAAGCAGACTCGTAGAATTGGCTAACGGGTCAAAAAATAATATTGATCAAGTCTAGCTTGGCTTGACTTACCAATACGTTTTTGTCCAAATTTTCAAATCAATTTACAAAACTTTTACAGTTAAAAGTTTAAAACAATACTTATTCTTTTAATAAATTAATGACTATTTCACTTTTGACTACTTGTACCCATTTTAAGAGTTCACCCCAACTATTTGACCTTTTACTTCATAATTAAAAACAAATTCATTTCTTTTGTTTCAGAGATAGGGATCTCTAGAATTAATCCAAATCAACTCAAAGTGCACATAGAAGCTTAACACCTCTAAAATAAGTCAATATCTTATAAATTTGGTTATTAAACGAAAAAATATCTGATGGGTCAAACCCCGATACATTTGACCCATACACGTTCTGTACCTAACCCATTTGCTATAGCTATACTTGAACTACAGATTTTAAAGGGTATGAGCATAGAGACTCCTTTGACAAACAAAATATATAAGTGAATCCATTGCGGGGTGGGGGGGGGGGGGGGGAGAAAGATGTTTAATATTGGCTCGCATCTACTTCAGTAGGAGGTTCTTTTTTGCTGCAGCAAATCTTTAATTGAACTTTGGCGGGGACTCACTTTTGTTGCACCGGCTCACTACGGAAGTATTCCCCTCTAAAAGACTTACATTAACATTGGTACTATACATGCAGATATGAATATATTTTCCTAGACTTGTCATACTTACCTATAACATGCATGGATATAGCAGTTGTGTCCTTTTTCAATTGACCTGGTTTTACAGTGAGGAGTTCGATAATTCAGTTAACCATCATATACATACAACGTTGCAACCTTGGTACATACAAACATCAACTTATTAACAGGTTTGTCAAGATCCTTTAGTCGTGCACCTTTTGGGCTTTTGACATGATCGCGATTATACACAAATGAAACCGAGAATGCATCCATATCAAGCACGACAACCTGCAATGAGAGCATTTCTGACCAAGAGCAAATTTTACATGAAATGTTATTTAGTTATCATATTAGATCCGAAAAAGCATAGACTAAAGACTTACACGACCACATTCACATGAAACAGCTAATTTCGCTCCATCATCCACATAATGAAGTGCTTGAACCGGGGAGTCAAAAATTTGGAAACAAGCGCTACACTTGGGCCCTTTACCTTGAGGTTGTTATTTAACCTGAAAAAGGGCTCAAATATGCAAACTTGAAAAATGTTTTGATAACACAAGTTTGGAAAAAAATACACTAATTATTATTCGGAGGAAATAACTTACTTTCTTTTTTAGTTCCCGTGACAATGTGAAGACTCGTCTTCTTTTAGAGAGAAAATAAACGTTATATACAGGACATATCATGACTGACATTGCTGGTGTCCCGGGGCTTGATAAGTACCAATAAACAGCACCCCATGAATTGTTATTCGTTGTACTTTAGTTAATAACGCTTATCAGAGTTGGAGCCACTTAAGAGTCAGCTCTGCACGACCAACCATTTTAAAGTCTTCATTCTAGGCCTCCCTTCAAGAGTCAAAACCTACAAAAATCATAAACATTTACTGTTTAAGAAAAACACAAACCCCAAAGAACCCCATTTCTACTAAATTTGATGAATCGCCGTTAAAACTTCCTCAGAGCTATTTCACCGCCTCCCATAAACAAAAAGTGGCCATCATATCATTTTGAGATTTAACTTTGGATAAACCAGTGCAATACAATGACGGGAAGTTTCCTTTCAGCAGATGACAACTGCATCCTTACAACATTATTAATTGACGCTCCGGCTTTTCAGCCTTTACCAGAGGCAGTAGTTGATGTTTTCCAGAACATAATATCTCTGTCTAGGTATCCAACAGCAAGAACGGTCCCATTAGACGATGCCCAACAAAGAGCAGTTATCTCCTTGTCCTCCAAATTATGTCCATTTGAAAGTCGACCATCTTGACCAGGTGAATCAACAACTCCATCCTGCAGTTCGAGAACCTTTTCCTGATTAAGTTTCCTATATGGTATATAATTAGCAAAATGCGTAATCTCATAATCTATAATTACTTAAAACGCAACAAAGGATATAAAGATATATACCCCACATATGTTGTCATTGTGATGGATGAACCGCTGCTCTCAAACACCCAAGGATCAGATCATCTTGTAAAGTTTCACCCCAACCTGTTCAAATTATCCATCCATAGGAGGTAACTTATAAGCTATAAGCTGAAAACAAACACCCCTGGACGCATCCAAAAATGCTGAAGGGTGTTCAATGCAGTAGTATAACCAAAAATGTGATTCGTTGTCACATCTTTGTCCTTTATTTTTACATTGTTCAAAAGGTTATTTAGTTAAAGTTACCCAAAAACAACAAACAACAAACATGGCGTCATAGTCACTGTAACAAATACACATACATATAAACAATAAAAAGTCATGTTATTTGGGCTATTATTCTAAAAATTGCCTAATTTTAGGATGTAATGAACTTCAACAGCTAGCATAACTAATGTTACTACTTGTACAATTTTGGGGACACATAAACCCCAATTCAGAAAATCACAAAATCACTAAGCTACACACATGAATATTTACAATTAATTACCTAATTGAAGATATAATCTAATAAAGTATACAATTTATGGATAAATGAACTTGAATTGGTGTCGACGGCCAGACCAATGACTGGTGGATGGTGACCAGTGATGCTTTTTGGTTTACCACAGAGGCAAGAGAGGATGTAAGAGAGATGAAGAAAATTATTTTGGGGAGAAAAACTATAGATATGTTAGATCTGAAACACATAAAGATGGGTGGAGGGATAATTTGATTTTTAGGAAAAAAATTTGCGGGCTTGTTAAAAGTTGAGAGTGAAACTTCATTTTTAGGCAAAATTAAGTGAACATGTAGAAAATTATTGATAACTTTAACTTACGTGACCATATGTATCGAATTTTGGTTACACTTAATCATGTATGTCTATGGTTTAGTGTGACCATATATGACATTTGGTCACACTGTTCAAGTGTGTGACATATATTTGTTACTTTTAAATGTATATATCATGACTAATGCTTCAAACTTACTTTTCAGTTGTCACCATTTACAAATTCATATGTGGACTAAAATATTCAAAAAAAAATAGCAGTTCACTTTAATATGTGTGACACCTTGATATATGATTTTAGCCACATACACAATAACTTCATGTGATCATATTATAGATTTTGGTCACACTGTTACAATTGTGTGACATATATTTGTCACATATGTATTATAGTGTGACTAATGTTTCAAACTTATTTGTATCTGTCACACGTCCCAAATTATAAGTGACTAAATAATCAACAAAAAATTACCAGTTAAGTCTAGTCACATAAATATTCAAATGTGTGACAATGAAATCGCATCTTACCCATATAAATTACTTTAAACATCCTTTTTATAATTATAAAATTTATCAAAAACAAGCATAAAAAATATTATCATATCTTATTCATAAATATTATCAAGAAAATAGTTTTGTCCATCAATCAATTATCATATCGTTTCAAAATCTATTGTAAACATAGTTTCTAAAAAAATAAAAATAAAGAGACATTTCTATAAAAGTGTTGTATTCATAAAATCATTTCAAAATAGTTTTCCCCAAACACCATCAAGATATACTTCAAAAGGTTTTCATAATTCGACATTAATATAAAATATGTTACTCAAACAAGGACATCGTAATACCAAAAGAGATTGTAAAATACCGTAAAGACTCTAACAAAATTTTATTGTTTGAAAGCGAAAGAAAGTACCATGAACCATATAGTCAGAATAACAGTGAAGCGAACATGCTCAAGAGAATTTTATACAAAGACATTACGAACCAAAAGAAGAACGTAAAGACTAATCTGTACTTGCGATAAAAAGAAAAAAAACCATAGAAAACGTCGGTACTAACATGTCGCAACATGTTACGAAACCAAAGGATATATATATAAAGAACAGAGTAATGATATGCACTAATATTTTAGGAGTAATTAGTGCTTAAAAGAAAATTTTGATACTCATGCGAGTAATCAATACAACGAAAGAACCAATGGAATGTACCGATATCCAAAGAAGCAGATCCGAACAACCAATATTCATCAAGACGCCGAATAGAAAGGTTAGATCATCCATACTGTCATGGTAAAAACAAGGGATGCTAAAATGAGGGTTATATATCCGAGCGAATAATCGAGCAGACGAACAAACTCAATAATCGTAATAATAGCATTAACGGATATCCGGGGTATCCACAAGCGATAGATAGGAGGGAAACTTACTAACTTCATAACTATTCATAATACAACCACACATAATATAACATCTTACACTACCAACTTAATAAGCAAACATCGATCAATGCAATCATGGTCACAAGTCTACGTGTGTGATGCCTTTATAATTATGTTGACCACCCATAATTATAAGTGCATCTTTTCACACGTGTACTTACTTCCAAGACTACACATCTCAATGATAACACACATATATGCACATATACCACGTTGCACATCTTAAACCACTCTAATATAACACAGAAAGGATGCTCCATCAAAGAAATACTTACTTATATAAAGATAAAATCGAAACAACACAAAGGAACGAAAGTCTCGCAGCGCCTCCAAAATACGCAATATTCGAAAGAAATAATCAATAGCATCGTGATGAGGTAAAAGACAGAATAAACTTATGATGTGCCTCGCTTGGGTTTGACTTTCCCTTGGGTTTGACTTTGCCTTCGCAAGAGTCACCCGACTTCGCGGGTCCATGCCTACTATGAGCATTCGACAAGCGATCAACTACCCTATCTCCTTTAGTTCCATAAGAGGCTCCTTCTCAATTGGCTCCTCTTTTGGATCTCTATAGCGCTTAAGTCCAATTGGGAAAATGGTTCCCCAACAAAACTTCTTATGGATAAGGGAGACATAGCTATAAATAATAAGGAATTAATATATACCATATTAAATAATAGTAGACAAAATAGCTAAATAAAAGTTAGAGAAAATAAGATAATAAAAGCTATATTATTAGGGGAAAGTATAATAGTTATAATACTAAACACTTAGGCCCTAATATGCATCTATATGAAGGACTCCTAGGTTATAGTCTAGGCTCAACCACCTACTTCTCTATAACCAATGGCTCTGATACCATTCTGTCACACCCCACCAAGGCGGAAACATGAGGCGTAACATCATGGATATCATCACAACACAATGGTGTCAACAATAGAGAATCACTACATGCATAACTAAATATAAAAGACACGATGTGTCATGACAATACCGAATAAAAAAGAACGGCATCTTGTATTATTGAAAAAGGGGTCTCATCAATACAAGGGCAATGTATTCAAGAATTCATGCAAACAATTATGAAATAAAATCAAATGAGAACTTCCAATGCCATCCTAATAGTCTCTCTAGCCACTTTTATTAACTTCACATCTTCATAACGCTCACCTGAAAATGATGCTTAGAACGTCAACACAATGGTTGGTGAGAGTCATAGGTTTTACGACACCAATACAAGATTTAAATCAATTACTATGATTATAAGAAAAAAACAAAACATGGCAGGACAAATAAGCTTGCTATTATACATGCTAGCATTCATGCAACCAACAATCACCATTGGGACAAAACGTGTCCACCGATCCAAACCACAAAAATATAGTCATGGAGATGAATGCTATCCCCAATCCCAGACTCTTGGTACCGTATTCGCACAGGTTCATACCCATACAAAGTAGGCAAAACCTCTTACCCACAAAGTAGGCGAAGACCAATGCAACATTATACAACATGCAACACATAACATATAATAGCTACTTAAAAGTTCATGAGTAACTTAAACCACATAATCACATAAATCAAAACATTTCAAAACATATTTTGCATCATTTCCATCCCAAGAAAACATAGTAAAATGGGACTATGAAACTCACCTGGTGCTCAGCTTACTTGACAAGATCTTGCACACAATCTAATCATAACAAAACACAAGTTACACTCGTTAGGCGAATGCCCAAGCCAATGTAACAATAACATGATGGACCTCTAAACCTAACACTAAGTTTATGATCCTTTATATGCATCTCCCAAATCATTTTCATACTCTATATAGTCTTAACCATTAACTTCCAACTTTTTAGTTTTCGTTAGAAATTTATAGTTACTTTATGACCACAAATAAAATACTAAAACACCTAATTGATGGTTTTCCTTGCATTCCCTAGTTCCCCAATGAGTTGTGAGCTACTGTGATTTTTTAGAAAAAATAACATTTTGTAGAACTATTTTATAAAAATTCATCTTTACAAAATACTCATATTCAAATCTGAACGCACACCAAAAAGTTTGACTTCCTTAAAAATACTTAGAAAATGTTTTATCGCTAGCCCTTCGAACTGGAGTTAATAGACACCTAAAATATGACTCACGATTTTTGGATAACCCAGATTTGAAATTTAAGTGGGGGTTTTACTCCCTGAAATCAGACCCAAGTCTGACCCGAATTTACTGTTTTGACAACTTTTCTTGCGAAAATTATTTGACTAACTTTCCGACCGCAAAACCTTTCGGGGTCGGACTTTTTGGAAACTAGACTCTCTGAACTTATCAATAGACATAAGATTCATAAAGAAAAATGTTACCATCATTGAGATATCCATCGAACAACATGAACTAAAATTCTCCTCAAACCTAATTCCTATTTTAACACGATCCAACCTTAACCATTTACATCAACATGATCCTAATTAAACCCTAAACTCTTCTAATTAAGTTTAACATCATTAATTTACAGATTTTATGAAACTCTAATTTATCCATCACTTTATTGTTACATGAATTAAAAAGAAAATTAAAACAATAAGAGTTTATGAACATACCTAAAACCTTCGATTAGTTAACACAATTCACCACTTTGATCTTGAATAAAAAAATATTTTTTTCTTTCTTCTTGGTCTCCAGCCGATCAACAAAGAAAAGGGAGAGATGGGTTTTTAGTATTTATAAGATTTACAAAAAGGTTTAAGATGATTACCTATTTAGAGTTCTAATTAGACTAGGATTGTGTTTCCTTTTTTTCTCCTCTTCCAACCGATCCAAACACCGCCTTAAAACATATATATATTTTTTTTATAAAATTTTGAAATTTATATATATATATATATATATATATATATATATATATATATATATATATATATATGTAATCTATATATATATTTTTTATAAAAACTTTATTTATTACATATTCAACCCTTAATTTTGACATTTTTATAAAAACCCTTTATTCTACCTTTTAAACCTCTTAAATTAAAACTAGATTGAATGACCATACATAAATTTCATTTCTAATTTTTATTTTACTAACTTAATAAAACTAAGTTCTAATTTTTATATTCTCTAAACTAAACTTTTAAATTTTACTAACTACTAACACTTTAAGATATAAATACGTATACATATACATATAAATACGTACACATATAGAATTATACCATCATTTTTATTGTCACTAAAATGTGACCAAAATGAAATGCCCATAACAACCATAAATTCAATCAAAATGAGACGATCACGCTCACGGATTGATTACCAACTCACGTAGAATCACCTAAACACATAATTATCAGAGCACACAATGATGTTTAAATCAATACTAACGGTTTGACTAACATGCTCAAGGCACAGTTGTCACATTTTAATCCCAACAAAATGTATTCAAGATGCTGCCTTTTTTTGCGGCTATCCGCAATGCATTCATGAGTGTTGTAACATGTTGTAGTTTACTATAAGCTCTATATAAGATGTTTGTGATCTATAATCATAAGTATCAATGTTTTGAGTTGTGGTCATAATTGCTAATTGATTTTCGTAAATGCTATAATATGTCTTTTATTTGACTCCCATGTTCTTTCAAATTTGTTGTTGTATGATGTTGAGTGTTTAGCTTAGAAAAATACATTCTGCAAAATCAGATGCATACGAGATCTAATAATCAAATTTGATACTATCTTCTACCACCTCATGCATGATGGAACTCTTTTTGTGTTGCACACTAAGCATCACAAACAACAGTTGAGTTATGTATTTCATTATGCGTTGATGGTAGTTTATGTCGTTTTTACACATGCTTTTGTAAGAGAGCTAGGTGTAGTGGGCACTAACAACATGTTATTGGTGTGCCACCTAAGCGTCAACTCATCATCTCTTCAATAATACCCCCAATAACTAAAACACCATCCCAAACAAAGAACAAAACTAATAACACAAAAACCTCACAAAAAAATTCCACTCACTCAAAAAAAATATACCAAAGGCACAAGTTGGTGGAATGACTAGCGACGAATGGCTAACAAAGGGAGGGGTGCAGTTATTTGTTTGCTATTCGTACCAAAACATACCAATAAGGCAATAACACACCAACAACAAACTGTACCGAGCTCTATATGAATGCTTAGGTGTATTACGATTTTTGTAATTTGTTCATAATTATTACTCCTTCCGTCCCAAAATAATTGTCCATGTTTGACTTTTAAAATCTTTCTTTTTCAACTTTGATCTTAAATAAAAAAAATGTCATATAATATTCGATGCAAAATATATAAATTGATTGATTTTTAATGTATTTTCATTGTTATAAATTTAATCAAGTATTATATAAAACATAACCAAAATTATTTAAGATTAAAGTATCTTCAGTAGTCAAACGAAATAATTGTTTTTTGAAACCGAATGAATAGATACATGTTGGAATTAAAAGCCTTCTTAGAGTTACTGCTGCTAAGGTTTGTGTTACTGCTACTAAGCTAAAGTTAGTGTTGTTCATTAACTTTAGTGAAAAATATGCTAAGTAGTTAGTGCTGCTAGTATAAAGTTAGTACTGATAGTGTAAAGTTAGTACTGCTGGTGAAGATTGAAGAAAATATTCTAAGTAGTTACTACTGCTTGTACACAGTTAATGCTACTAGTGTATAAGTTACTATTGTTGGTGCTAAGTTAATGATGCTAGTACAAAAGTTACAACTGCTCAAAGATTAAGATTGCTCAAAGAGTTTCTACTGTCAGAGAAAGGATAAAGACAGAAGAACGGATAAAGATTATTTGGTGATCAAGATTACTTACGTGATAAGTATTTGATATTTATAGAATAGATCATAGAGAATATTCTATGTTTTAGGAATATATTGTAAATCGACTAGGACTCCTTGGTGTATAAAAGGAGGTCCTAGGGCATAGAGTTTGCTATCTAGAAATCTTTTGTTTTGATATCGTTATAGCTTTAAGGTTTTGTAACCCTAATACTAGGAGAGTATTCGTATTATTTGTAATAATAATATTGGAGCTTTTATTGTTGAATTGTGTGTTCATAGAGGTACTGTTTCATTAAGAATTCTTCTAATATTAAAGATTAGATTCCGCATAATCTTTAATGCATTCGCATAAAGTTTCTACTATAGTTGTGTTAGATTTATCTAATATAACTAAACCTTAAAAAAGCTTAATGAATTCGATCTATTGAAGTGGGATCCAATAAGAGGTTTCCTACATCTTGGGACAACAAGTGGTATCAGAGCTTGTTTAGAAGCTGTGATCTAAGAAGAATCTGTTTGAATACACAAGATCTCTTTGCTTGAAGATATGGATTCAGAATCTGCACATATGGTGGCTGCATCTAAGGTTCTAATGCTCTAACCTGGTGAGTTTGAGTTATAGAGGATGAGAATAGAACAGTACATCCAGATGATTGACTATGCTCTATGGGAGGTCATAGAGAATGGAAACACTGCACCAAAAACAACAGTTGTGGAAGGTGTTAAGAAAGTAATACCTCCTATAACTGCTGAAGAAAAGGCTTAGAAGAGGTTAGAAGTGAAGGCCATAAGCACCTTGATGATGGGAATACCTAATGAACATCAGTTAAAGTTCAACTCCATCAAGGATGCTAAGTTGCTGCTGGAAGCTATTGAAAAGAGGTTTGGTGGGAATGCTGCTACAAAGAAAACTCAGAAATCTCTTGAAACAACAGTATGAAAACTTCACTGCTCCTAGCTCAGAAACCCTTGATCAAACTTTTGATAGGCTTCAGAAGCTTATGAGTCAGCTGGAGATTTTGGGTGAAACACTTCCACAAGAAGATGTGAACCAGAAGTTGTTGAGAAGTTTGTCACAAAAATGGAACACACATGCTGTTGTATGGAGGAATAAGCCTGAATTAGAGACAATGAGCATGGATGGTCTCTACAACAATCTCAAAGTATATGAACCAGAAGTCAAAGGGACATCAAGCTCAAATACAAGCACACAAAACATGGCTTTTGTGTCCTCTAACAACTCTAGCAGCACTAATGAAGCAGTTAACACTGCTCGTGGAGTTTCTGCTATTAGCACTCAAGTTAGTGCTGCTAACTCCATAAATGTTGATAACTTGAGTGATGCTGTGATCTGTACATTCTTTTCTAGTCAACTAAATAATCCTCAACATGCAAATAAGGATATACAACAACTTCATCCAGATGACTTAGAAGAGATGGATTTGAGATGGCAGATGGCTATGTTGACTATGAGAGCTAGAAGGTTCCTGAAGAATACAGGAAAGAGGATTACTGTGAATGGAAATAAGTCCATTGGTTTTGATAAATCCAAGGTGGAGTGTTACAACTGCCACAAGAGGGGACACTTTGCTAGGGAGTGCAGAGCTTCAAGAAACCAAGACAACAAGAACAGGGAAAGCCCAAGAAGAAGTGTGTCAGTGGAGATAACTACTTCCAATGCTTTGACCTCATGTGATGGTCTTGGTGGTTATGAATGGAGTGATCAGGCAGAGGAGGCAAGAAGGAAGACCCAAATATATGGCAACTCAAAGGCTTTACTCTATCTACAAGTTATTTTGATCTGAGGTTTCTAATGAAATTTCTACTTGCACAAAAGACTGTCCACTTGAAACTGAGTGAAGTGCTTAAATCTCAATAAAAGAAACAACCTATTGAAAAGAAATTTGAGGAAATCCTTAGTTAAATGGTTGTCAGACTTACAAGACAGGTTTTCCAGAAGCTGTATAAGAAAGACCATTGATAAATATCTAAAAAAGCAGTCAGAATGAATTAAGTTAGATATATTGTTGAACACCATATGCGAAAAAAGTCTATGTTATTTATAAACAACATAAAAATGTTATAGTTTGAAGACGATTAGAATGTCTCTTTTTGTTGATGCTATTCAAAGAACAATAATCTTTCTCTTCGTGTGATCAAACGAGTTGGAATTTAACCCGCGCGTTGCCGCGGGAGTTAAGTTTTTTGCATTGTTGTTGTGCAAGTTTCAGTTTGGTAAATATCAATATTGGTCTCATTTTATTCGTGGTTCAGAAGCATTTATGTCCGTAATATATTTTAATTTAAAATTATGTAAAAAAGTTGCGAATAAAAGAAACTTGAGGAGCCTTTTTTATTTTATTTTTTAAAAATTTATGTAAAAAAGTCGTAAACAGTTAAAAGTTGAGGGTCCGTTTTGTAAATTTTTTTTTTAGTTTTGGCCCAATTTTGGGCTAGTTTTTGGGCCGGTACAGTATATTTTTTATTTAAAAAATTTATGTAAAAAAGTTGCGAATAAAAGAAACTTGAGGGGCCTTTTTTATTTTATTTTTTAAAAATTTATGTAAAAAAGTCGTAAACAGTTAAAAGTTGAGGGTCCGTTTTATAAATTTTTTTTTTTAGTTTGGGCCAAATTTTGGGCTAGTTTTATTTTTTAAAAATTTATGTAAAAAAGTCGTAAACAGTTAAAAGTTGAGGGTCCGTTTTGTAATTTTTTTTTTAGTTTGGGCCAAAATTTGGGCTTTTTTTGGCCGGTACTGTAGCACTGTAGCAAGCACTGTAGCTGCTACAGTGCCACCGACCATTTGAGAAATGTAATATAGAGTAAGTTTAGCCTACAACAAAATATATCACACAAACATAAATGTAATGCAAGTATAAATATAAAACGATAAATGCAAATGTAAAGCGATAAGTAAGAGGAAATGCAAACCGTACACGATGATTTATAGTGGTTCGGTCACGAAGCTCCTCTTTGCCTTACTCCACTCCGCGAGTACCCAACTCAAGAGTTACTTCACTAAATCAACAAGCTCCATTTAGGCTAGGGATGAGCATGGGTCTAGAACCGGTGGAACTGGAACCGAAACCGATGGATCCGAGAACCGAAATTTTAAGAAAAATAGGAACCGAGAACCGAACCAAATAGTTTTTTTGGTTCCGGTTCCGGTCCCGGTTCTGGTTCCGGTTCCACCGGTTCTACCCGGATAGGAACCGATATCTATAAGAAAAAAATCTCATGCACTAATGAATTAAGCCAATAAAAAGCAAAAAATATATTTTTTAAAGCATTTGCAATCATTTATGCTAAAAGCAATATCATTTAACAACTAATGCATAAGTTAAAATAAACAACCATTCTATAGTTACAACTTACACAAGTTCAATAATTGCATAACAATCTGAAAAACAAAATAAAATAACTTCAAACTTTGTCCAACAAAATAACTAGAAACGTTTATATTTCCCCCGTTTGTTTCGCTTTATCTCTTTCGGTTAGTTTCTCTAATTGTTCTTCCATATCTTTCACAATCTCATCGTCTTTAATAAGATCTTCAACATCATCCCAATTAATTTGCGTTCTCGACTTTCTCACCCAATCTTGGGTGCAAATCAAAGCTTCAACAATCGTCGTTGACAAGCGAGTTCTATAGGGGTCTAATACACGTCCACCCGTACTAAACGCCGCTTCAGATGCCACAGTTGAAATTTGAATTGCCAAGATATCTATCACAAAAATATATATAACACAAAATCACAAAACTATTACAGATTACACTAATATGCAAGTAAAAGGTATAACAATGTAACATTCGTATAAAATAAATTGTTGTTACCTCTAGCCATTTTTGAAACAATAGGAAAGCGAGGACCATTTACTTTCCACCATTGGAGAATGTCAAGGCTCTGACCTTTACGTAATTCAATCTTCGGCTCTCTAAGGTATCTATCTAACTCTGTTTCGGTTTCATACGAGCTAGTAGCATCAACATTATAATAATCATTTAAGAAGTCATTATCTCCATTATTAGGGGATGTAACTTCGGATTCCATGTGCTCACCCATACTCGAATTTGACGATAGAAAATCAAACCTTTCTTTATACGTTCCAAATAACTCTCCCATTTTAGTCTTAACCTCTTCAACCATATCCTCAACCTTGCTCTCAAGTTCTTTATTGCTCATAGGTTTTTCTTTAGATATATCATAACTAATAATTTTTCTAAAACCATGAGCAAGTAAGTGACACTTCTTAGTTGGATCTAACAAAACCGCGAAATACATAAAATCATTATACAAAGAAAAGAATTAGACATGTTTAAGATCGTGAAGCAAGAATGCAAATAAAAATCAAAAATAAAACTTACCTCCATTGTTTTGATAATGATTTTAATAGATTAAAGGTTAGGGTTTAAGGTGTTTGGCTGTGTTTATAAAGTAGGCCCTAGGTTTTTTTTATGGAATTGAAATATTAGAGCGTATAATTGAAGTATGTGAAATTATTACCTAATTTTAAAATAATTGGATATTTGGTTCAGGAACCGAGAACCGGTGGAACCGAACCGAACCAAGAACCGAAAAAATCTCAAAATCAAGAACCGGAACCGATGGTTCTGGTTCCGGTTTGGTTCTTGGTTCCGATCCGATTCTTTGGTTCTTTTGCTCATCCCTAGTTCAGACTTCATGTTCAAAGACTATAAGCTCTTTGATGCTTTTTCAACCAAAACTCTTTAGGCACTCCCTGATACTCCGATGTATATTTTTTTCAATACGTAATGATGGTAGTAGTAATGCATACTTTTTGAAGTAGTAATGAATCCAACGGTTGACAATGCATCACGCCAAAGTTACCATGCACCACACCACATACAAATATTTCATATCCATTGGGTTCAGGGAATGGGGATTCGGGTTCAGTTAGTCTTAGCGACCGAGTTCAGTATGAGAGGTTTAGGGGTTAAGGTCAAGGAGCGGGGTCAGTCCCTCACTTCAGTGTCATGGATTTAATTACCCATATTGGACCAAAAGTTTTACCTCCTTTTTTGTTTTAGTTTTTCACGACACTGAGCAATGTACACTGATTCTTCTTTATCAGTGACTCGTTATACTGGAAGTCATCCTCAGTCTTCTTTGTACCAGTGACCCGTTATACTGAGCAATATACACTAATTCTTTTTTCTTATACCGAAACAAACTCATTTTAAATGTCTTGTACCAGAAAATCTAAAACTCGTCCTCAGTCTTTAACTTTGTACAAGTGACATGGTTCAGTGTCGGCCTTGGTTTCAAAACTTCATGATCATGTTAAGGGAGTGGGGTTCAGTGGTAGTTACGGGTTCAAGGAGGAGGTTTCAGTGACGTTGATAGGGGTTTCAGTGGTTCGGTTCAGGGTTGAGGGTTCAGTGAGTGGGGGTTCGGTGTCATGCTTGGTTTCAGGACCCTTGGGTTTAGAGACTTGAAACAGACCACGATCTCAGGGAGTTTGGATCTTGGGTTCAGTTTGAGGTAACACACTGATTTGCATCCACTGATTTAATTTATCAGTACCTCCCAAATCTTTTCACATACCCCATTTATTCAGTTTCATTGATACTGAACAAAACTAACCATATAAACATTTCATCATTCCTCAATTTTCAAAAATCCCTGAACAAACCTTTTTCACTATTGCGTTATATCAATAACAAGCTCAGACCCTTGTGTGCTACCACAAGTTCAGGGACTCCGTCTCTTCGCTTCAGGGGGTAGTTAGGTTGAGTGACTCCTCGAGTCCTCGGCTTCAGGGACTCCATGTTTTTCAGCGACCCTCGGGTTCAGGGACGCTCAAGCTCAGATGGTCCTTCACGATTTTCAACAACCCTCGGGTTCAAGGATTGATGGTTTCAGGAGGTTTTAGGTTCAGAGTCAATTTTGATTTCAGAGACTCATGACATATTGTCACGTTTGGTTTAAGGGACTTGACGCGCTCAGGGGGTTAGAGACTTCAATCAGCTCTTCTACATACCAGTTCAGGCTATGTCCGAACCAAAACAACATCTTATTTCCCTGAGTGACCTTTGTAAGCGCGGCCCTATCAATCACACTTGTCCCTACTGTTGATTTATCAGCACTCCTTTTTTACCAGGACTCATTGAGGCTCAACCAATATCCATAATAAAATAACCTCTGAACAAGTTAACACTCTCTGAGTCACAATAACATTCGACCCAAACCCACTGATAAATTTATTATCAGTCCCTTTCCACTGATTTTTATTTATCAGTTTCCTCAAAACACTACCTTCTCTCCTGCTGTCGTATTTTTGACTAAGGTGATTGAAGTTGAGGGTAAGGGTTTTAATGTTTGAGGTTCAGTGATTTGTTTTTTTTCGGCTTTGGTTTCAGGTTGGGTTTTTCAGGGGATGTTATCATCAGTTTGTGTGTTCAGTTTAAGGTTTGAAAACTGAAACACTTACCACAAAATTCTTTTCAGTCTTCATTTGCTTTATGCTAGCAAAAGCTGAGACCCTTTTAATCTCCCACTTTATCATCTCAATTCCTCGCAAACTAAACATACATCACCCCTTTTTAAAATCTACAAACCCATAATAATAACTGATATTTCTTATCAGTCCCTTCATCCACTGTTTTTTTTAATCAACTCCATTCTATAGAGCAACCCATACACCGTTTCCAGCCTCCCAAAGCTTTCTTTGTGTCGTGTTTTCTTGATAACACATATCTGACTTGTATACCTAAGAGGCTCACCCCACAAATTTTCATCTTCCACTTTAACATCATTCACAAACCATAACCATTTTTTTATCAATACCCTTTCGATCTGGTATTCCACCGTAAGACCCCAACAGATTCGGTTTGATATTTTGAGATCGAGATCTGGTTTTTTTGTTATGATATCTCTTGATTTGGGTTTTGTACAGGATCGATATTTATTTGTGTTGTGGTTTAGTTGAGATTTTGAGTTTAAATGGTTGTGGGATGTTTTTGATCCGGATATGGAAGCACGATCACAATGAAATCACCATGGATTTTTTAACAGGTTGTGGACTTGTTGTATAGTGATTTTTTATCTAGGATCTGGTAATGGGTTCTTGGTTGTATTTTGTGATAGTAAGGATTTTTGTTTGTGTGATGAATGGTATCGTGGGTTATGGTTTGGTGTAAAGGTGGGATATAAGATCTGGGTTTTTGTTGGTGTGACTCATCATTGAGTTTTAAGTGTACTCTCCCTCTCAAGAATTGCAACAACAGTAGCAATTTTTGAAGTTTTACACTATAACTTTTGACTTTGCTCAAATGTTATTACTAGTCATTTAAAAGGATCTGGATCATAAAAATAATCCATAGCTCTTGATAAAACTTACTTAACACTATTTTACTTAAGTTTTTAAAACCAAGTGATGTGATGTCGTGTAGGGTTAATTATTTGATTATCAAGTTTTACATTTATATTTAGCCGACAAACCTAAAACAACACTTTAACGAGC